>JANSTS010010322.1:0-46959 GCA_026546915.1 Sylvicola fuscatus
CTATTCGCGATTTCAAGCCTATAGCTCAATTTTTATGGATTTTGTAAAAACTGATGAAAATTTTGAGGATGGAAATTTTAAGTTCGTTTTTTGATGCAGTTTTGATTGTTTTCGAATAACTGTTAAAAAAGTTGCCAAAATGAATAAAAACTGTCCAGTATTTTTGGTTTGGGAAACTGCATCACTGTAGCGAATCTATGCATTTCAAAAATATTCTAATGATGCAGAAAAGTATGCACATGCATCCACAGCAACTATGTTAAATTTCAAGCCTCTATCTCAATTTATGTGGTTTTTTAAAAATTGTGAAAAAATGCATCCACAACAATTTTTGAGATCCTTTAGCTTAATTTTTGGATGATTGTTTATCTTAATTGCAATCGTGAAATTTTCAAACATCAAACAAATTTATGTTAACGTTTTTAGCGCACTTTCACTTATTTTGTAAGGAGTAAAAAACATTTTAAATCTATTTAACAGATTAAATTCAATACTACTACAGATATACGTACCGTTTATCTGTCAGTCGTCAATAATAAACAGCATCACAAATTAAACTGGCCCGATGTCAGTCGTCAAGAAATGTGTAGAGCATGATGAAACTTTTGTCCATATAAGTCAGTCTGAGGTCGTGTTCACTGTTCATATTGCACGTTTACACTTGAACCTCTGAAGTGTTGTCTAGTCAGATTTAACTTCTATGCAAATAGCGCTTGACAACCCTCCAGCGAATACCAAATATTGACATATCGTACAGTCTGCTATGTGGTGTTTTCCTTTAGAAATATTTTTCTGAAAAACAAAGTGGCTAGACGGAACACGATTACCTATATAATTGCGGTTGAAGGATGCATTACCCCGCTTAGTATCGCAATATTATGCAAATTGAATTTATGGATCAACAAATTCCTCTATAAATATAATTTGTTAGCTCTATTCCGAATCGAGGGACCAATGAATGAATAAATTATGTGCAAAAAGAATATGCGCGCTGTGCTACAAAGAAAATCGGATATCCTTAATGGATCGTAAAAGTTTTTGCGCTCCTTCTGCGTTCTACAGTCGATTTTTCCATACTTCATCAGAAAAAAAAACGTTTCCTATTAGAGATGCAGAGTAGCGAGATGGCATGGCGCGGTGCTTGAGATAAGTTCATTCTATTTATAAGAGCAGCTAGACTGATTCCTTTATTCCATTTATTTTAAAACGTCTCGTCACATTTTCTCACCATTTCCATACAATAACATCTGAGAGGTTTTATTTTCTAAAATCCTTTAATCATGTTAAATATTTTTTAAATGTTTTCAAAACAATTATTGAACGCGTGTGTCTTTAGTTTACTTTCAATCAAAATTTTCTCGCAACGTAATATACAGCAGTAACATTACAGCAGACAACGGAATATTATCATAGGAATTTGACTCCGCAAATTTATTGTGCTTCGTCTTATTTAAACACTCAAAGTCACACATTAATTATTATTATTTCGGTATGTACTCGTATGTATAATGTAACTATTCAATTTCGTGCTCTCAATCATGCAGTTATAGTTTATACTGTAGAATGCAGATGATCAAATAATTATAATGAGGATTGCCAAACAGTTGGCTCATTGTGTTTTGTAATAGTATTCTGAGTGACTTAATGTGCTCGATTGTGTTCCATATAATGGATGGTTATATGTCATGAATGGCTTAATGTTAGACGAGCACACTTCCAGTTAAACGAAAATTCCATTATACCTATGAGCTTTTCTGTCATATAACAAGAAATGCAATATGCACATCAATTATAAAATATCAATGCACAATTCAAATTTATGGATATCACATTCAATAAAACGACTGGAATTTGACTTACGATGACTGACTTTAATCAAGGCAAATAATTTACTTTTATTGTTGATAAATAATTTCTAAAGATATTTTTTATTTTTAATATGTAATTGCCATAAAATAATTAAGAGTAAAGAAATGCATACAAGGGCAAACAAAAACATTTTGTATAAAATTTAACTATGAGAAAATGGAAAAACCACATACAATATAAATTATGTCTTAAAGAATTAAAAAATTCTGTTACTATTGTTCATGAATAAAACACTAAGATTTATTCATATAGTCAACATTATACAATAATTGTAAACGGTTTAGATCAGGATAGGGAAAATCCTGTTTATGCTCTCTTTTTTAGAGAAAAACGTTATTTTTGCGTAAAAGTTTTAATATTTCGTTGCTTAATACGACTTCATGTTGTAACATAAATTATCTAACAAATCTACCCACTATTCATGCTGCATAGGATTAGACTCATTCGGTGAGAAATAATTTGATCATTCAGCCCACAGGATAAAACAAGCTCATCAGTCAATGTTAATTAAGGTGCCAAGGTAATAAAACGGAAAATGATAAATAGTAATTAATGTAGGATAACAGAAAAAATGAATATGCTTGTTTTATCTTAGTTTAACGATTCTATATAGTTTTCTCTGCTGTATGTCTCATAGATTTTGTATCATCATCTTTCGAATTCAGTAATCGTCTGCACTTTTGACTTTACCCTATGAACATTGTATTTTCGAGGATAAAGACGAGCACAGAAACGAGTAGAGGCAATTACAATTAAGTCATTGAGCTTACCCTTGTCATGCAAATGCCCATTCTTTCATCTTCATTGTATCATTGCCTCAGTTGGCTGTTTAATATTCATGAAAGCTCTGGGGTTCTTCAACAATGTAACGATGAGATATGTACGCTCGTTCCGGAAATCATAAAAATGTTACGTGAACCAAAATAATTACAATATACCAAGTATGTACGAGCGAACGCACGCCCGCCCACAATAAAAGCACACCGCCTCTCCAAGTATTCAAGATGTGGCGTCTGTGGCGACGATTTGAGACAATTTCTGACTATTTGCTGAAGAAATATGCACATCTAATTACGTGTTTATGTTTATTTCGGTTGAAAAAGCGATTCACATGCATACTCGAAACATGCCAGTTGTACATACATTCCATTACGCGTACAATTTAATTGATCAATAATTAAATAAATACATAATTTCAAAAGAACGAATAACGCTGAGCAATTACCGTGCATCGCATGCATGTGAGACCAAGGATATGCCGCTGTATATATAGGAAAACAATCATAATAACATTAACGCTACTTAATCACCATTTTATCGAAAATGTACCATTTTGAATGAACATCGTTATTTAATTTCTGCGCACATTTCAACTAATTGAATTATTTTTGCAATTGAATTATTTGTGTGAATGGAATTGTGGGCTGGACGCAATGCTTATCACATAAATTGCATAAAATTGGTCGGTCAATTCGATTATTTCTTTGCTCTGTAGTCTGTACACCAATTGGCAGGCATAAATTAAATGTTAATGATTAAATAGTATTGTTGGGTGAGTATGTGCTCTTTTAATTTTAACATTATGGGGATTCCCACAAAATCGACGTGGAATATATTTTCACACCCCAATTATGCAAACAAATTGAAACATCATTGAATTTAATTGCCTGCAAAAGTCTTTAATTGAAATTAAACGGACTAAATTTCACCATCAACACTACTTTTACATTTACTTTGGGACAAAAATGCAAATGCTAAATAAATAAATATTAAAAAGGACTGATTTAATCTAAATAAATAGTAAAAAGTTGCGTATAAATATATGTGAGAATCAGATCTACAGAGAAACCATTAAACGTTACCAAAATTTAAAACCATAGAAAACGAAAAGTAACAAACGAGGGATATATTTCTTGAATGGACGATACAAAACGACAGCTCTCCAAAAGGAAGAAAGTCTAATCATCTTAGTTTTCAATGAAAGAGATTCAAAAGTTTGTTCATGTTACACAACAATTTATTTCCACAGTTAACTCCCAAACTCAATTAAATGTCTATTGGTTACTCTGTTCGAATTTGATCCGCATTGTGTGCTCATAAACTTGGACCACACACACCTAATCCGCCACAAAACACGTCTTCAGAGTGCTAAATTTTAACTCAAATAGAGCCATACATACAAATACACTTTCGAGGAAATCTGCCGCAGCGAAAAACCGGCGGTGGGGGTCGCGTCTCAAACATACACGCGCTTGAAAAACTGATGATTTATGGGCAAAGCGAAATTGGGACATATCACATATATACTTTGAGGAGGAAATTCCCCGAATCGATTGTGAAAGTGTTGAAACGCTTGTATAATCTTTGCCAAAGCATGCCAGAAATAATACGGAAAAACCAGGCACAAAGGATGCTATTTATACGGGAATCGAGACACGTACGTAGTCGAAGTCAAAATCGACATATGCTGAACAAATGGACCTGTGCTAATGGATTTCCATGAATATTTATCTACTGTTGCAGCACTAACGTTGCTACATCGAAAATATGCGTGTACAACCTTTAATTGCATATTCTCGAACATAAATATGAGTTATACTCGTACCGGTCATTGCCACAATTATCCGATTATTTCGATAGCAGAAACAAAATACATTTCAGTTTTATAATCTGCAAACCGCCTAAAAAATGCCACGATATCATGAATACACAAAAATCCTTTAAATATTGCAACAAATTGTTATTGAACTCAAAACAATGTTTTTTTTTTGGACAACAAAAACTTTATCAGAAAACATAAAGAATTTAAATGCAGGAATTCGCTTGTAAAATATTTGCACAGTTGAGTAAATCGAACCGCCAATTTTCTACGCTCACTGAACGTGCAAGGAATGGTAACAACATTTTCCATTTGATGAATTTCCACAATTCAGCGCACCAACTTGCAGTAGGTGGTATTCCATCACAAAGAGAACAATACCCCACGGCCCATAGACATTTTAATTGAATTCGTCTAATATTTATGACTAGGCTCACCGGATAAATACTGCGGTTTTAAAATAAGGAATATCTGTATTTCCATTGAAGAGACAAAAAAAAAACGATAATTTAATATCCATCACATCTTATAGGGATGAAAAAAGATGACTGGAATTTAATCGAACCTGTCACATACGCAAGTGATGTCGTCGACGTGTAAAAGTCAGGTGTCTAAATACTCTAACCGCTTTTCAATATTTTATAGCGTTCGCTCGATGCATTTTGTGCAGTCAGCCATAACTCATCACGGCGGAGGAAAATGCATTTCTGACATATTGATGATGTTGCAACATT
Organism: Sylvicola fuscatus; assembly: GCA_026546915.1. Classification (NCBI taxonomy): domain Eukaryota; kingdom Metazoa; phylum Arthropoda; class Insecta; order Diptera; family Anisopodidae; genus Sylvicola; species Sylvicola fuscatus. The sequence goes on from JANSTS010010322.1 coordinate 5,203, forward strand.
TCCACGCTCTGACTTTTCACCAATTCGCCAATAAAAAGGGGATAATAAATGTTGAACAAATCAAGCGGAGCTGTCAAAATGTTTTATCTAACTCGCAACATGAAATGTATTTTTAAGGGCACACAAAGTGCAGAGTAGCAGAAACAAAGCCAAAATGCGTTGCGGTGCTATCTCGATGCTTTTTATGATATCCACGTATTGACAATATGAAGTAGAGCCTTATTAGCGTGTGACGGCGAAACTTATTTTATTTTTTTTTAGCAAAAATATTTCTTGCAAATGTGTTTCGTTTAGCCCTGCTCTTTTCATCTTCAGTTAAACGTCGATCTTATTAGATTGAATGACATCATGCACCTTTGCGCTTAAACTTGTATCTCACAAAGCTCTTTTCTCGACAAACAAAACGATGATGGATAGTAATTAAAACCGTCTGTACTACAAGCAATATCATGTGAGATCTGAAGCTTTCATCAAATGTTGTTTTTAGTTGCCTACACAAATAACAGCGGGTATCAACAACGCGGTCCACCAATTTATCGAATTTTTTGTGAAGTGGCTATTTTTTGTGTGGCACTGCACGCAAAAAACGGTTTGATAAAGAGTCAGCATACCGGAAACAGATTTACAGCGCTTTTTCTGCAATAAAAGGAAACAAAACAAGAAAATTGGAAAATGTTATTGGTTTCTACGTTTCTTTGTTCCTTTCATATTACACTTTCCATATCAAAAGCATTACAAAAACTGCAATATTCGTATTTGAATACAACAGCTGAAAACGGTGTTGCGTCGATACTCGGTGCTCGGAAGTCGTTACCAATCTGAATTGGGATGAGTGTTAAGTGAAACATGAATTGTTTTTGGTTTTAAGTTGAAATAATTTGAATACACAGGATCCAACAGCTGCCAAAGAATAACGTGCCGTCGTGGTGTGTGGTTGTTTTCTTTTGCGCCTAATTTAACATCTTAATTTAAGTTATTGATGTAACATCATCATTTCGAGGGAGAGCTGCCCAAGAAATTTCTCAATAAAATTCAAAGCAAAATATAAAATAATTAAAAAGGGAAGTTAAAATGAATCGGCCTTCAATTTGGCTATGGAAAAGCCTTATATTAATGAAGGTCTATACGGTGATTAGGCTTTTTCATCCCTCCGTCTATATTTATTAAGGATTCTTCATTCAAACGTAATCCAATTGTTTGATACTTTATTAGATAAACGAATAGGGGCCTATACATTTTCTACGATCCTTATATGTTTAATTAATGAGCCCATTCGTTGCTATAGACACTATGATTGGATGATTTTCTTACATAGGCGAAGCAAGGTCCATAATAATATGTCCTTGCAAAATTCGCACTTTATTCAAGTCAACGTGTGCAAAAAATGCTTTCGACAACGGCACGAATATTGGTCGCTTCAAACAGAAGGACCAAAATGTTATACTGGTAATAGCCAGCATTCTGCATGGCAATGGCGCGGCGTACATAAACAAAGGAATAAACTGCACAACCGGAAGACAAGGAGGCGTAATAGCGGGCTAGCAAAACCAAATTCAAGTTTAAAGAGAGAATTCCGGATAAACAAGAATTGATTATGATACACGAAGTTCCTGTTTTCACATGAAGCTGTGCTGTCCGCACATATGCGAGTACGAGTGGGACACACCAGCCAAAGTGATTTATTGGCCAACTTGGCAATAGAATTGAATTAATATGGAGGTGCAATTTTCTGCCACATACATAAACTGGAAGAGGACACATTTTGCAATGCAATGAGGGCGATAAAAGTCTGGAATTGAGAGCGCCAGACATAAATTCAATGTGCACGTTGCAAAAGATGACAAATTCCTTGTTATGCGATCTCAAATCAAGTAATGGAGGTTCTGTTAGGAATAAATTAAGCTGGATGCCTGCTCCAAGTCGCCGCTTTGATTGTCAGATTTCTTTTTTGTGCGTCCCGGACAGCCCGCGAAATTCTTTTTTCACTCAAGCTTGTAGATTGACAAGATAAAGGTGTCTCGAGAATGATTTATTATAAGCCACTTTTTGTAGAAAATTCAATCTATAATCATTAAAAAATTTAATTGACACTCTTTGTAACTTTTTTGGCTTGCACGATAAAGAAGGTCACGCTTAGGGATGTTTCTTTGAAACTTAATATTTAATTTGTATAATTTGATTGATGATTCTTTAATTTTCGTGTTTAATTATTTAATTTGAGTTTATCAAAGTAAGTTAACTTTTCTCTTTAAGAAAAATCATTTGACAGCGGAAGGCTTCGATTTTTTTAAAGCAAAGTGAGGCCAACTAAAAATTAGCTATGATGGCTTCTAGACTGTACTGTGAAAGTTATCTGTAATAATCTTATATGATGATATGGTGGTCATGAAAAAACATATAATTTACCTATTAAAGCTTTACTTTAAGTAATGCCTCAATTTGTTGTCAGAAGTTTGTTTTGCATCTTAAAATAAAACATATTGCTATTAATATTGCAGATAAACAATCTCTTAAGCTTATCTCTAAATTTACCGCATTAATGTACATCCGTTAGCCCAAGGACGAGCTACTGTACTCCGAGAATCTACTTTATTTAATAAACGGTTCAATGGAATATAGAGTATCAGTGTTACCTTAAAAAATCGATTACGAATTCACCGCCATGGGAGTAATTTATTCCTCTTGGGAGCACTGAACGGTAATGTGATTGAAAAAAGTTGGCATACCGATGAACTTGAATAGACATTTATTGACTTTCAAGTAATTAAAAGCCGGCAGCTGTCTATACAGTCGCAACTGCAAGAATGAGGTGACGGCAGAAGCTGGAGGCATTTTCATGAGGCATCAAATTGCTTTTTTGGCGTTACGGCGGAGGTGGGCTATTCCTTTTCCTTTGCCTCCATTTTAGCCGGTGCAAATAAATTCACAGAGAATAAGATGTTTAAAAAAAAAAGGAAAGAAGAAGAATTGAAACGTAAATTTCGGAATGCATAAAATGGAAGATTTATTGCTCTGTAGAACATTTCTCGGCAGATAAAAGATATCAACAACATCGGTCCATGTGCTGTGCAAGTGTAAGGCACTCCAGCAAATGTGGGTGAACTGTTTTTGTGGGTTGAAGTTGGGCGAGCAATCGTATGCGTACATTTATTTTTCACATGTAGTGCCACACACATAACAATGTTATGAAGTGGTTTATGTCATTCATAAACAAATCTGATATTATGTTGGCTGATTGCCAGTGTTCAGCGTGAACTCGCGCTTAATGCCAATGTTTTGTAACTTGGGCAGGACAGCATTGCTCTTTATAAAATGGGATGTTTGCATATCTCTTATATTAGTTAATTTTAAAATTTCTAAGATTTTGGTCTTTGCAAATTTTAGAGAAGATATACAAACCGATGACACCAGAATGGATCGTCGCGTCTCAACATTAAAGATTAAAGACAAACATAAAAACATTATTTTATGGTATAATAATCAAAATTATTTGTTCTATGCCATTAACAATAAAACTATAACTAACAAAAAAAACATATTTAAACTCATAAATGATTAATTAACAAACGAAGTGTTAGATACAATTCTAAGACATACTTGAATATTAATTCTATAATATAAAAAAGGATATTGACACTAAGCATAATAAGTAACAAAGTTAAATTGTTTTTCAAATGCGCATATTCGAGCTAAAATGATTTCCATCAGACTTTGTGATTTTCGAAACCATCTTGCAATATTTTGAACATAAGTAAGGCCATAAAAGGGTATTATTAACTACCAACTTCCATATAAACTATTTACACTTGTAGACATGGCATGATATGTTATGTTATCAAATGTTCCTTCAAAATTCTTAACTCTCACATGTATGTATGTAGAATGTATATTAATTGTACTATAAAATATTGTATCTTGCACATGCATGAATTCGCAGCTAGAGCATCAATAAGCTCTCCAGTCTACAGGGCTTCAACAGCTCAACTCGTAATTACAAAGGTTGACAAAAGGGAACTGGGACGGCAGTAGACAGATATAATGTAACAATAGGATTACCTATCCCAATAATATATCATACCGAAACACGTCTCTCTATGTGGTTACTTAATGAGAAACGCTTATGAACATTCATTAATATTACCATAAATATTATGGCACTGAATGGGGTTGTCTGATGAAAAGATTTATAGTTGTGTGTCTAGTTGAGCCCTTAAAGCGTCAGCTTAGGACTTAAACACATCTGGATGAACATTTTCGTTGAATGAATTGAGAGTAACACCAACCGCCCTCGCATTTCGTACACGTGAGCAATGCAATTTGCATAAATCCTTTACTGTCCCAAGCAAAAAACACTCAAACGTAAAAACATACAGCCACAAGAACGAAAGAACTCATTTAATGTTCCTATTCTTGGTAAATTTCGGAAACTTTGACTGGCCTCCATAATTGTTTATTTATGAATTGGAAAAACTGACATCAATTTCTATGTCTTAAGCATGTTGTCGGTTACATGCATTTGTCACTTAAAACTGACTTAGACGAATGCATGTAATTCAAAACCAAATACCACAAAATTGGCAATGCTTATATGGCATACTTACTATAGTAACAACACTTATGTATATTCACATAATCTGCAAAACATACACTTTAAGCGTAATATTATTGATAGAATTTAAACTCAGGAATTCACATGTACTATTTGCACAGTTGAGTAAATCGAACCACCAATTTCAAATTTCCCACACTTGGCCAATGAAACGTGCAAGGAATATGAAATTCGGTCTCCATGCGTTATGAATTTACCACAATCGGGCATTACATCTTCAAGCAGCTGCTTCTTGATTTAATCCCAGACTGGTATGAATATCATTTTTTTTTTAAATTAATAATATAGCATAGTAAGCGACTGAAAAAAATTCAAATATTTTACTTGAAATATTCAGTTAAGTATGGAGATTTAATATTCTGATTTCCAGCCTTCCATCTCCAAAATTAGTGCAACCATCGATTCCCCTAAGATATTGTCTACCTAAGCGCAAACGTTTTCCAATCCAATGCATACTCATGTTGCAACAACCAATTGCCATTTGTATGTCCATAAGCTGTGTTTGTGTTTGCAGATCCAATGTTAGATCATTATTACAGGCTTGCAGCAGACAAGCATGACTTTGCGCTTAGTTTTCAGCTTATGAACATCAACCACATCAGCGATATATTGCAATCAACTAGGCCCAAAATATGTTTGTGTGTTCACTTAAAGCTTATCCATTGACCATAGTAATGGACGACACACTTAAGGGCATATTGTCCATGAAAATGTCAGTAAATTGGTTACGGAAATTGTTAATTTCGAATATAATGTTTACCGGGCAAATAAAAACTTTGGCCGAATGTTCCTAAGTGGATTGATTCCCAACTCTTTATGAACCAGATATAAGGGCTCTATCAACATACCCAACATTATTCAATATACTCGCACGGGTCACATACATACGATTGAGTGTTCGATTCGGGGTAAAAACCAACTATATTCCAGCCCGACCAATTTAGTTTAAACATTAGAACCATTTAATCCCGCACCTAAGATTTAGGACAACCCCTGTAACTATTCAATATATTATCTCTAGAATTTCAATTCGATTGCCAACCTTTTCCTAATAAAATGTCTCAATTTATTGAAATCGCCCGGCTGGACCTTTTTCTAAAGTGTTACAAATGCGAAAGATGTTCTTTCCACGGCATAAAAAATAAACTCTGTGTATCAAAATTTATGGGATGTGTCCCAATAGTTTAATCTTGATTACATAAATGCCATATATATGCATTTGCCATTTATATTCGAGACGCTATATGTTACCGGTTCGTGTATATATTAGTCGAATACCTCTTAGTCTTAAGGTATGAAACGTTTCAATTCGGGTCGGCAAGTCCCACATTTGTCCAGCAGATTAATCAAGCGTTATGTCTTAATAAATTTGCAATAATTTTTATGGTTGTATTTCTCATATTTTTTAGAAATGTTCGTAACCAATTAAATATTGATATAAACAAATTTATAGAATCCTAGGGAAACATCCAAGGCTTTAAGTTTATTGATTAATGATTTGTAACACATTTTTAAGAATAAATGAAAGCGACATTAAAAATAACTCCTAAACACCCCTAACAAAGCGCACTTCATCAACTGACTACCGCTTAATTGCTGAGAAATTCCTTGACACATGCCATAATCATTAATCATGTGGTTTGTGGGAGCGAATTGCTGCGTGGAAAGAGTCAATGCTGTTTTTGTACGCAGTACATATAACATAAGCATAAGTAGGTATATTGTATACATATATATGAATGAACGTTGTTTGTACATGAGCGCAATAATGTGTGCATAAATCAGAGCGGGGTGGATCTCTCACAGAGGCTAAATGTCATGTTGGGGTGCCATTTGATCCCACATTTCTCCAAAATCGTATAAACGTCTGTGTTGTGCCGAATTTCGAATAAGTGACAAGTAATAAAGCTCATGTTGTCACACAAAATATCTGCAAATAGGGTTTGCCGAAAAGCACTAATCGAAATTTGAAAGATATAAAGACAAGCTGACTGCCACCCAGCGCCCTTGATTGAGTGGTATTAAGTTTGTCTTTGCCGCTCACTGTTGACGTACTACACACGCAAACACTGCGTGCATATGTTATCAACGATAGTTATTAAAGTATTTACTTACTAATCTAATTTACTGTAATTATTGTGTACAGATAATTATACTTACAGCGCACAAACATGCGTGCTTTGCATAATAATGGAGCGTCTTCGTATGCACGAAACATCACGCTCGCAATTCACGCATGTATTCGCTTCTATGTAAATCAAACGATGTAGTGGCTGCACATGAATCTAATGCAAACAGCCGCATTTATGCAAGCAGTTAACTAATATGATTATAGGAAGGCTGGCCAGTGTGGCTTATTTCAACACGCATTCGACGATCCTTTAACTATAATTATCCATTGCTAATCTATAACGTTTGAACCTTTCTTATGTGCACCTTTAAATAAAGCTGGAGCAGCTCAGTTATGAGATTTTATATTTATTCAGAAATCAGAATCCATGCCATGCACTGCAAATTGCAATGGCAAACAAAGTGCTTGCAAACTTCCAAGCCCACTAATTGAACTTTATTGCCGTCAGCCCTTACCACCCGCATTTCGCGCTTTCACCACTGTACAGTGTGCACACATACCACTGGTATCAACTTCGCTCAGCCGGATATGAAGACCCATAAAATGGTTCATGCGGTATAAGCATTTTGTCGTCTTACATATTTCTTTGAAGTGGCTCATTCATAAATGATGTCGCTGCTTTATAGTGATAGGTAGGAATGTCGTGTAATTTGCTTGTATCTTTGTTTATGAAACAAAATGAAAACAAAGTGTTTCACAGTAAGTAAAAGTTTATATGAAACCGACTTGAGATGCTCGTAAACTTCTTTGTCGCCCCTTAAAGTGCCAGCGTCTCCACAACGAAAAGCTTTCCCTTGATATGTGCTTTTATGACGGGTTTGTTTTAAAATTGTCTCTTGCGCTACAAATACTCCAGTTTTATGACATTTGCTTGTTTATTACATATGAGTCGACAATACGATATACCAGTTTATGTATTATGTATTTGTTTTGAAAACAAAAACATTATCAATCGTTAAAATGTGAATTCAAAAATTCAGTCAATGGAACATCACAACAATTAAATTCGCGTGCGTCTCCTCACCAGAATTATAAGATTACAATTGAGCGACGATACCGCAGTAGCAAAAAATATTTTCAAGACACTTTATTATATGGCCGTACATATTCCAAGAGGCAGAAGATAATAAATTAGCCGATATCCGGTCTATACGCTGCGCTGCCACGCTGGACGACCATATAAAAATTTACAAGTTACCCGGCGAGTTAAAAGGGGATGAAAAAGAAATGATTTAACATGAAGCAGTGATAAATCTACGAAAACGCATTTGTATTCATAACAAATGAAATAAATAAACGACAATAAAATTTTCACTTGGGGTGATTTATGTTGGCTTTTTCCTCAAGTTCTCTCTTTTCACCATCGCATCGGCAAGCAGACGCACTGGATGTGGAAAGCCATTGAATGAATCGCCTAGCCGGCACAGTCGGTGTACGCGCGGCGCGTCGCGGCGCATATACGGCCAAAACTGTCTACTGTCGGATCTATAGTCGCTTTTCTGTTTGTATAATGTATCAACACACAGTGTAGCAAGAAAAAACATATATATGTAAGCAATCAGTAATGTTGACACATGATTACATTATGTATTATGTATTTGGCTGTACGACGAACGCAGATAACAAAGAATATCATAAAATTAGATGACCAACATTATGGAAGCAAGGTTGAATATTGACTTGCTCTTCTGGGGGCGTAGGAGGAGCATGGCATCTCTAATCAAGTACGCTTTTTAGTATTTGATGGACTCGACTTTAATATGCTTCCCCTAAAAATGTATGCGTATACTAATATGATTAAAAGTTAGACGACTATCAAAGGCTAAAATCGAATGCAAAACTCCTAATTTAATTGTGTTGGGCATTTTTGGTTTTTCGGTATTAAAAAAGTTGGTAAACAAAGTAATGAAAGCTTTAAAAGCATGCCCGGAAAATGGATATTCGCATGTTACGTAAACGACAGTTACACATGTGGAGCAAGTTATGCACTCGTTAGTGATTTCACAATTTTATGGAACCGCTCTGTTGTAGTAACGCTGAAAAATTGTTTATATTTTTATAATTGCATTTCGAAACGTTTTCCACGTGACACACATTTCACAAATTCAATTTTTCAGCCAGCTCACCCCTCAGCCAGTGTACACAAACGAACCCCATCACCATTTAATTAAGATCTAAAATACAAACCGAAAACAATTTTGAAAGTGTATGGAAACAAGCAATTAACATTTTATGTAAAATGCCTCGCCACCCCCGAACCTATCAAACAAGGGTGGGCATGCCGACACCCTCCAGCCCACCGATGCTCGAGTATGTTAGAGTATAAGTGTGTATGTTATCACAACAAGCCGGCATATGTTAAGTTATTCTGGCGTTCACCCTTAGTTGTTGAACGAGTATTGTATCACTTGGGGGCTGCTCTTATCGTTATTGTCCCTTGTCTGGTTATTTAAAGTGTTAAGTAGGGAAATCTGCGAAATCATGTTTGCACATTGTGTACTTGGGAAATAACTAATGGCTTGGTCTGGGTTCAGTGATTTTCTAAGTGTTTGCCAATTGCGTTTGAAGGCCCGACTAAGTTATTTGCGCCAGGAAACATGTGTCGAGACTCTGTAGACAACTTGGACGCAAAACAGATTACACACATGGTTTGACACTTGATAGAGTCTCGGACCTTATTGTTTATTTAAAACGCCAACTTAATTACGTTTTCGGAAGTTCCAAGATGTCGGATGGTTTATCATAGCCAAAATCAGCGGCTAAGTGACTGATTTCTTCTTTTCGGTTGGAGTCAAAAAGAATTTCTCTGTATCTTTGTTCACTTTTTCGCAAAGGAAATAAATAGAGTTTACCATCGCGCTCACTACATTAAAGTCACTTCATTCAATTTATATCGGATTCGACCCCTAATATATTTGCCAGCGGAATAAATTTGCATTATTATTTTATCAAATATTCAATAATGATATTCATGTTCATGAATAAGATAAGAGCTGAAAGTGTGCCCCATAAATTGAACTGATATAGCAGAATGAAAATCAAACCTCATAGACTTTGGTATATTTTATTGAATTTTATTCAACTTTCGCCATGATAGTCGAAGCTTTTACATATACATATTCAGATGTACGAGCTCATACATGTGATGATAAATTTTCAGCTTGTGGACAAAATCAATATCCACATTTTTAAACAACAAAGAACTTTATTTACGTGTATTCCTTATTATTGAAACTTTTCTTTAGTTGATGAATATAAATTTAATTTATTTTATCATCGTTTGTGATTCCTGTTTGAAAAAAAAATCTTTTATTTAATAATTAGTCACTCACTTCAATCATATGTTCCTCAAACAATATATGCAGACTATTTGCTTTACTTATTCCAAAGTACAATTAAATTTTATATCTTTTCCTCTTCGCTTATGATTTTTCCAGTAACCGTGAACTGGGTTGATTCTCGTTCCGGCTGCATTTTGTATTGTGGCTTCATTGAATGTACATAATCATAATCGTGACGAACATCCTGCACCACTCGTATGCAAGTTTGGAAATACGAATTATTTTTACATTTTGCTGGAACGGTTCATCATTTATTATCCCACCCCCTGCTGCATTCTTGCTCCTTTTACTTGGCGAAATAGTAAAGTGTCGGAAAATGGAAATATTGCAACATCATCAAAATGTCGAAAATGCATTTTTCATCCAAAGCGGATGTCTGTTTTGGTCGTAGCATTAAACGACATGGCTCATCTGAGACAAAGGATTTCATGAAAAATGAAAATGATGTGCGTTGTGTTGTATATGGTATTGCGAAAATCTCCATGGAAAGCGCATCACATGTGTGCGGCACTGGAGGAAAAGCTCCTGCTTGCGGGAATAATGACATTCGTAAATGCTGATTTAAATGCAAACAGCTTCTCTAGCGTTCCCTTTAAAATAAAATTCGTATAATATATCATTTTGATGGGAAAGTTGAAAACTGCACATTTCAAATTAGACCACGGATATTTAGTGTTTATTTATTTTTTGATTGTTATTAATTCAAGTATATTGTATTAACTCTTGAAATCTTGTTAAGAAATTCATGCGAAGACAATTATTCTATTTAATATTACAATTTCTATTTTAAGCCGAGAGGAGAAGTGGAGGAGAAATAAATTTTGGAAATTGGTAAATATTTGCAACAACAGCGCATGCGGCTTTCTTCTGAGTTATTACAGCCAACAAACTCTTTTTTAGTACAGTACGAAGGGGTCGTTCTCCTACAATGTTCTCAATTTAAGGACATTGGCTGTGGTAAAAATCTAATATCATAATATTCTCTTAGTAAAGACTGGCTGATTGTCAGGTGCGGTTGGTATTTCGGTATATTCCTAACATATTATTAACAATACGTTTTGTGTCGAAAGTTGGAAAGTTCTTCAAACAAAACAAGTGTGCGTATTACTTTCTGGGAAAAAAAAGATTTGTGTAATAAAATTTGAATATAAAAAAGCCTAAAAATATATTTATAAAATTCAATTAAATCATTGTGTGGAAAATAATCGATTTTGAAAATGATTGTGACTCTAAAGTACCCAAAGTGAACTGTGTGAAAACCGTGTCATTGTGCGCAAATAATTGGATTTTCAGTGATGTGGATTTACAAACGGTAAAACGAAAACTGGGTGGATTAGGGTTCATGTTACTGTTGAGCCTGAGCGGCATTAACATATTAAAAAAAAATTAAAAACTTGATTTAATCCACACAATTTAAGCAGCAGTCTCAAGTCTTTTGTCATCCCCCAGCATTTTCGATGTGCTGTCTTATAATTTATGAGCTTAATCTCCGATATTTGGTCGGTTCCATTGTACTCTATCCTAAGTCAATGCTTGGGGAATAAACTAAGTCGTAACTTAAAGTACGCTGGGGAATGCGGTGTATGCACGCCTTCATTGTGACTGAATTTGAAGGGGTGGGACTCTTCGAAAACAGACCTAATTCTTATAACTCTGCCGGTGGGTGGTAGGTAATATGAATTTGCGACCTAAATATTTTAACATGAGGCAGGCAAACGTTTAGTAATATTCTATTGACTGTTTAGAGTTCCAAAAAAAAAAAAAAAACAATGACATTATGACATATGGGTATGCCAAGAACAACAATAAAATCAATTGAACTTTTACGTAATTGCGCGTCTTATAGTATTTCTTATTCTTGTATTTGTTATTGGTCTTATTTAAACTTTTGCATAAGCTAGAGGAAAATGTTGAATACATACAGCATTTAATTTATTCAATTTATTCTCAGGCAGACAAGAACGTTGTCTTTGCAGCGCCCACTTTCTGGTGTCCCCAAATAGGTCGTGGTGCGTGATGCTCAATTAAATTCAAGAAATGTTGTTTCTGTCAATAACAATAATGTCTCCATTAATTTCGCAAGTCCCTTTTTTGTTATGCTTTCTCAGCAGTTTCACAAAGCGTACCCAAAAAATATTTCCGGATTTCCATCGACAGAAAGGCTCCGCTTAAGTTCTTCAATTATATTCGTCCTTATGTATAGACGTACTGGCGCAAAGTATTTTTGTATTTACGAATATGTAGCTGCATCTTCTGGAGGTCAACACACAGAATACGCACGATTTATGCAGATGAATAATTGCTTCGTATTTGTTATGTCAATGAACTCCGGCAGCATAAAGTTGTTGACTACATAAAGCAATTAATGCGGAAAGCAACGATGCTCAAATGATTTGTACCATTTAATTTCAGAATATGGTTCGCTTTTTTCTTCCCTTCAATGGAAAACTTTTCTGCATGAAGTGGAAGCAGATTTTTAATAATAAATATTTAGAATGAACGTAGTTCTGAAGTGTTCCTGCGCTCATTTACTCATGTGAATGAATTTCGCTCAAGCGTAGCCGGCTTAGTTTTCTACTGTTGAATAACATTTTCCAAAACAATTTCATATCAAAAATATTAATTGGTGGTGTAATCTCTAATCGTTTCCTTCTAAAAATCTATAATACGCAAAATTGGTTAAGTGAATCATTTTTCTTCGTAAAATTGTGTAAGCCACTCAAAATATAATTAATATTCTGGAGTCGCGGCTCGGCGTCCTATGAACATCGTTATTGACATTCCTCGAACATGCTTAAGCGATTGATGGTATAGACACGCCCGATCTACCTATGTTATTAAATTTTTGAATTAATCCCCAATATCGTTGTTTAAAACATGATTGGAAAATAACACGCATTTGGATTACACTTTGGTAAATCCTCCATTTTTCCGATAGATTAAACAGATCAGAGCATTTGCATGTTAACTAGCTGTAGCCATTGTTTGCAACCAAACTCAAATAATTTCATACCGTCAAACTGATTTCAGCTTAACATACATGAATTTTGAATACTATTAATGAATAACAATGAATATAATTTATTGATTTGGATTATTGTGTGGGAAAATTTTCATATTATAATGACTCACCACAGCATTAAAACATGCACATATATTGAGCGATTTAAATATATTATGTGATTAATTGAGTCAGATGAATATATAATCTTATAATCGGTTTAATCTTCTTAATCTTTCAAAAGGCATATTCTTATAATTCTTAAGAATTTTATAAATTTTTGTTAAATACAGTTTGGTGAATTAAATAGCTGAAAGCTTTATTGAAAACATATAAATATATGTTCGCAAACAATCTAATTCATCACTGATTTATTTCGAGGCCTTTTTCTCCATTTTGTAGATTGGAAAATGGTTGAGACCAAAGCAATTAAGACACGTAAAACTTCTGATTACTTGCGGGCATTCAAGAATGAATTATAACCCATTTCAGATATTGCAGTTTTTTCGTCATTCTAAACACGTACATTTCATGAATGCATTGAACTGCAATAAGAACGAAGCAAATAAATGGGTGAGCTACGTGCATCCAATGGAAGTTATTCGGTGTGATAATTGCATTAGTTGTATAAGTCTCTTAGTCGTATAGCTTTCCAAATAAATTCAAAGAGAAGTATCTTTTGCCAAAGTGATTTGAAAATCGCAGAAAAACGGTTCATAATAGATATAAACATAAAATTTTGTACCAAAAAATGTATTTTTTTTTATAATATTTAAAAAATAATAATCAGGTTACTTTATAACAGCTAATTAAACATGAGAATATTCTTCCATTTATAACATTATTTAAAAGAACTGGTACCAGTTACGAGTAAATATAGAGACGAGTTGAAAAGTTATAATTATTACATTTAATATGTATTGTTCATTCAATCACAATAAACATGATCATATAAAGAACTATATATAATCAACCCAATCAAAAAAATCCGATTAAGTTGAGAAACGAGAAACGAGAAGCGTGAAACTCGAATATTTTATTTGAAAAAGGATTCCACGTTTTTTTCGGGCTAGTTCCACGAGTAGAATATCTTCAAAAGGAATTTCACACGAAATATAACATCCTACTGAAATGTATAATTAATTTGGTAAAGCCTTAAAGATCTCCTCACAAGTGATGAATATTTAAAATTTTCATATCCATACAATGATGAAACTTCACATAATGTTACAACACTCGCATATTATGAGCAAAGTGCTTAGGATCTTATCTTTGATGTGCGCCCAGCCACACCACTTTCGCTCCTTGGTCGACCGTATATTACACGAAGACCGATACCAAACTCTATAATAAAAGCACATGCATGTATGTACATCTATTCGTACAATATGCGAACGGTTATGGTGAAAATTGAGCGGCTACCCTCGAACAGGAGCAAAGCAAATAACATCCAATATGTTAGGGCCGATATTAAAATATTTTATGAATGTGATGGGATATCATCAGGGAAATATGGAGAATGTTCATATATAAAATTGAGGGATCGACGCCGCCGCGCCGCGCCGCGCTCACATTCAGTAATTCAGACAAGTTGTGGAAACTAACGACATGGAATTTGAATGTTCATGCAAATGGAAATTATTTCGAGTACCGCTTCTCGGGCATTCAGTGAATAAAGGAAATCAAACTCGAACAATTGAATTATAGGTTTATTTTGAGATAAAGTTTGTGTATATAGGGGTAAGAAAATTCGCAATGTATTCTAATTTCATTCACCAAAGACAGCGGGTTTTGGCGGAATTACACGACGCGACGCGACGTCTTAAGAATTCCCATTGTGTACATTCATCAATATCTCAATATCTATATATGGTTTACTGAAATCTGTAGATATATTTCGAGTTTAAGTGAAATTGCATTGTAATATGATACGGTGTTGCCTTTGTTGTCAATGGTATGTTCAAACTACAATATTATTTCAATGAATTTTAATACATATGCCAAACAAATGCAACGATCGATCCTTTGTACTATACAATTTTTAGTTGTTCAAATGTATAAGTGAAACTATGTTTTGTATGATTTAATCAAATCTTGATTTCTTGAATTACGAATGCTTCAAAAAAATACATTTTAAATTTAATTTATGTAATTGTCTGAGAATCGTTTCAATTGCTAAACATATACAAATAGAATTTTCTTGATTTTCATTGCAAATATATGCAAAGCCTAAATTATCTTATAACCTGTGGCTGTGATCCGGATTCCTTTTTTCATCCCCCTAAACAGCGAATCTGTATATTAATTTAAATATTCTCATAATCGTGTTTTTCACCACTTTGGAGAATCTGCTTATTGTCTTATCTCTTGTAAATTATAATTGACTATTAATTTGGGCATACTTGAACGCTGTAAAACTTTTTATAAATTCAAAAAACAAATAGAAAAAGAAACCAGTAAATTTTATAATTAAATTTGAATCAAAATTCACACATGTTGTGTTTTAAGCAGGTGCTAGACTGTAAATGTTTTCTAATCGAGGCAAAGTGGAAGGGCAACCTTTTCACCGAATCCATTAGGACATATGAAGTCATAATTAAACGAAACAGGTGTATTTGGAGAGAATGGCATGCGAAGTTTACTGCCTCACTTTTTGTTGAATACCAATAATGGATGGTCTCTGTGGTAAATTGTTCCATTTCTAAATAGTTGAATGTTTTTGCTGCGAATGAGACAATTGAAAGTTGTGCTTGTACGTACTCATTGCATGTGAGTAAAAACCATTTAAACTGCTGGGGTCGCCGGGAACTAAATCAGATAATGGATATGTAATTTAATGTGCTGTAAATGTAATTTACGTAATTACACAATTATTATTTAGCCGCTTGTTTGTTTAGCCGCACAAGTTTCGTTGACTCAAGAGCTCAAGACACTTAAAACGGTTTTGCTGGTGCCTGGTGCAAATTGGCCTTCGATTGCATTTAAAAAATTGTGTGTTTCACAATAAAGCTGGTTTGGTTTTGTGCCATTGACCAAACGTAATGGGGCGAGAAACCACTGCAGCAGAAACCCTACATTGTGCAATGTGCATCGTGTTGGTGCATTTGAATAGCAGACGTATATGGAAGTGAACACACTTCAATGTATTGTTGTATTAATGTTTCAGATCTATTACATAAACTAATGGTTTGGCTGAAGCATGAGCGGATACAAACAGACACATACGAGCTCAAATCTTTAGAAACCGAAATCGAGAGCATGCAATTACAATGAACGAATACATACTTTCTCAACCCTTTCTAATCAAATGTGATTGTGTTTTGTGAACGCGTTTTTTTGTGAAACATGAATGCTGGAACTATGCAATAATACCGGAGAGCTGCTACATCAATAAATTGATTCATTCATCGGATCAACAAAAAACTGCAGTCTCTGATCAGAAAGCACCAAGAAAAGAATATACTTGAACCGAGATAAAATGGAGAAAACAGTCTTGATAAAACTTCTCATGTTTTTACAGCTAACGGCACATGGTAAGATCTTTTTCTCTGGCAAATATGAATGCTAAAGCTTATGCTCCCATAAGCTCTTTGATATAATGCACGCAAACATATTTTTAGTTCAAAATAGTTTTGCGTTGAATTCAGTTTGTTTGCTTGTTAGTTTGTTGAATTTAAATACCAATTAACTTTAATTGATTTGATGTTTTCCTTGATTCCGTTTGTGTATGGGATAAGTTTTCACAAAAATATCAAGCTATTTGTGTTTAATTTTTCTCTTTTGCACAACTTTATTCTATTCACGTATCACCTAAACAAAATGCACTCACCTTCCGTCTAAGTTCTGCATGGGAAAATGATGAATTGTAATTCAGAGTTGTTTAAATAATATACTTGCATGTTAATACTTTCGAACTGTCAATTATAATTTTACTAAACATTAAAATTCACCCAGCATTTCGCAAGTTTCTCTACCCCATCACATTACTCATAATTATAATGTGGTGGCATTAAAGCTCTAACAAAGTTTGCCTCCATTACGACAAAGTGAAATTTAAATCCGGGCCGTTGCATTAGTATTAA
The DNA here is from genome assembly GCA_026546915.1 of Sylvicola fuscatus. NCBI lineage: Eukaryota > Metazoa > Arthropoda > Insecta > Diptera > Anisopodidae > Sylvicola > Sylvicola fuscatus. Next base: position 22,367 of record JANSTS010010322.1, read on the forward strand.
ATTTTGCGGCACACAATACAAACTTGTTGAAAGTTTGAAAACTCATGTGTCTTGCTGTGGATTTATTAGTTTAAAATTAAATCATGTTAGTGTATCAAGTTTGGAGCGCAAAACAACTTTCTGGCGTCATGTGTGTCGCATAACACATAAAACTGCATAAAATGCATTGCATATTTAACAATAATAAGAACGTCTATAATATACTTAAACAATAAATTAAGAAGCGTGCAAAATACATAATTTAGTTTTATAGCGTTCTCATGACACGGAAGCGCAAAATGTGATATTTATATGAAACGGACACAAAAGCAGGACGATATTGCATTCCTTGTCCTGGAATTGGCTTACACAAAAAGACACTTATATTCCACAGAAATGCAAAGGAAGTATAAACACAAATGCAAATTAAAGGAAACCAAAGCAGAGTTGCATGTCACAGTTGTAGGATTTTTATCCTGTTATGTTGTTGGGGAACGATTTTCTGAATCTTGATGAAGACTTGGATTCGGTTCAAGTTTCTGTACTTTTTGTCCCTTTCTATTTTTTTTTTTTTTTTGTTATAATTTAGAACCTATCTGATAATGTATGCGAGTATCAGTGTTGCAGAAGGAATTTAGTGTGCTTGACTCATTTTTTGTTGTTGCGCCAGGATGTTGGGGTGTAATTTGCATGGACATGTGTGTGTTTGTAAGTTTGCGGGAAAGATTTATTTGAAACATGTTTAAGCTTTTTCTTTTATGCATGCGGCATGTGTGATATGCGAGCGTTGGTTGGCTATATTTTTGATTTAGTGAGCATACGACTGCCGAATACCCTTGAGAATGATAAAATAGTCTTGATGTTGCGCTGCTTTAGTGGAAGAGGGACAATTTTTTTCCTCTGACATTTCAACGCTTTCGTCTAACGAGTTTTCTTCAAATCTCTTCAATCCTGCACACATTCGAGCTTATGGCTATGTTACCACATAAGGATTATGAATCCATCAATAAAAACAGGAGAACCATTCATTTTTATTTCGACGAAGATCCATGGCATTTTATGCAAATCATGACGAATTTTTCGGTATTTTTTTGTTCTTACAGTTACAAGTCTTAAGGATCTGAGACTAATAATGCCGGATGCCGTGGCAGTGGACGACGCTGTAACGCTGAATTGCGACTTTGATCTTGAAGGGGTAAGTGCACCCACACAGACATTTATTGATCAATCAAATTTACGATTTTCATTCGTACAAAAAAGGACGCACTCTACTCGGTGCGATGGTACTTTGAGACTGAAGAGTTCTATAGATACGTGCCCAAGGAGTCACCGCCCACGATAACATTTGCCATATCGGGAACAAATGTAGACGTAAGCCATTGAACATGTTCCAAATGTGCTGAAAAACTAATAGACTTCAAAAACACATTTTCTCTGTCAACAAAAGGTAACAAAATCCGGTGAACGCAAAGTTACACTGCGCTCCGTGAATCTAAATCAATCTGGAAGCTACCAGTGCGAGGTGTCAGCTGATGCACCATCGTTTCACACCGAATCTAAAACGGCCACTCTGCAAGTTGTTGAACTGCCCAGCTCAGAGCCGGTGCTGACCATTTTCGGGATGCCGACGCTGGACAACAAGCGAATCGTGATGATAGATGAAACGTTCAAGGCGACTTGTGTGTCAGGTCCTTCGTATCCGGCAGTAAATTTCACGTGGCTGCTAAATGGAATACCATTTCCAGTAATATTTATGACTTAAGAGTACATGAAGTGTGGCCATTCAATTTTTCTCTCTCTCTCTCTCTCTCTCTCTTCCGGTTTTTTTTTGCTCATTTTCCAGTCGACGAATACAGGATTGCGTGAGATTGGCACGGGCGAGTCGTGGGAGTCACGTGAAGCGTGGTCCGAAATAGTGATTTACGTTGACAATCATATGGTAGCAAAAAGCAACCATCGCCTCCTGGTTAGGTGTGAAACAAATATTTTCAGCTTGTACAAGGGCAAGTGTGAGGCCGAGATGAGGGTGATTGACAAGGAAGCGTGGCTGTACGGCGAGAAGATGAGTCCAAACATCGATCAACGAAGTGAAGGCTCGAACGGCGACAGAAGCCGAGGCGATCCTGATAACTCGGCTTTGACGGGCGGCACCAATGGGATGTTGGCCACTGCAATTTCCGTTTGCATGATCATTATTTTGAATTTGTTTAACAGACTCTCGTAGGAGGAGATGGTTGGTCTTTATTGAGCCGAAGCTCTGAACCGTTCAAGTGTTAATAACAATTTATGGTCAAATAATATGTGTAAGTGTGATGATAATTATGTTTGATGTTCAAAACAGCAACTATTTCAAGTGTACATAAACATACAGAAAACAATTAGGCTTCCACAATAACGTTAAGAACTATGTAATAGATGAAGTAATTAAGTTAAATGAGCAGAGTCGTGTACATACTAAAAAAAAAACAAACAGATGTTTTGAGACAGAAAAACTCTTCACACATATAAGATTGTGATAAAATCAGTGTGAGATGCTGATAATATTGTTTTTTCCTTAAATGCGTCAGCCGTCAACTTATTATATTTTCAACTGATTTTAATTATACATGAAAACGTTGGTGAATAGTTAAATGATTTCGGATTTATTAGTCTATGTCGAAATGTAATTAAAAATTACTGAAATTTTTTTTTATTATTTTAAAAATAACTCCAATATGCTTATTTGTAGGAAAGACATCACAACAAAATGTTAGTAATGAGAATGAAGAATCTTTGTTTTTATAAATACGAAGGTTAACACTTAATTGCCATTAAATGTATTATCCATATATTTTGTAAATATTAAAAAACAAATTAAAAAGTAAATACTCAATACAAATAAGAAACTTAACTTAGAAATTAGTGATGAGAAATTTTCATATGAATAAAATTGATGTCAATGTTTAGGGAAACGTGTCAGCTGCTCAATTTATAAATTTAATATAGTTATTATTTGCATAAATAGGTTATATTAAATCATATTTTCATCGTGAATGAGTAAACTCATTGAAAAGCTCCCTCGATAACAAACACGTCGCAGTTTTCTTACCACTGTAGTCACGCGATGTTCGCTATCTCGATCATAACCAAGAACAATCAATAGAACTTATAAATACCCTTACACTTAATAAAGGCTTATTGGCTAAGCCTGTTCCACTGATTTAGTATGTACTGTTCAATTATTCATAATTTAAGTAAATATTGATAGACGGATGGTGTTGTTTGGGGCTCGCATTTCACTTCATCATCTGTTGTTCAACATGCAATTTAGTAACACCATCATGTTCTCTTGTTTCAATATTTACATTGTCTCAGCTTAATTTGTAATAATTTCTGCAGGTTGCAAATAATATGGCTTTCAAATATTTTATTTTCGCTAATTGCATATGAACAACCTACATATGTATATATGGTATCAGTGACTTGTAAAACAAGTCATAAAGTGATTGCAGCATTGCAATCTGTTTTTAAAGGCACGTCATTACTGCAAATATACGCAAAAGCCACAACTCATCAGTGCGTACTATCACCATGTGTATGATCAATCATTCTAAAGCATTTATTTTGCATATCGCACAATTGGTTGTATTATTTGGCGAGTGTGAGCGTCGCCGTCGCCGTCGGTAAGGGGGAGGGGGTATGTGGCAGGCAGGGATGGAAATTGAAATTTATTAACCGACACCATGCAAACATTCACGGTTGACATGCGTCAGAATTGTGCGTTACATGAATTTGAAATCAGTGACAGCACTTTTTGTACATACATAAGCGCATAACAGTATACATACATAACATATATATGCGAATGACAAGCGACTAAATCGAATAAACAATTTGTAGACTTTGTAAATGTAGACGATAAGATAATTTAAATGAAATTGAGAATAAATGAAATCGGAATGAAATCCTGATTAGCCATAAGCTCGTGTAGTACTTTGAACGTTGTTTTAATATTTTGCATGTTGATGTAGTGTCTTACATTTATACAGCTGGATGATGAAGATTTAAAACAAGAAGCGCAACCGCTTAGCTGAAATGAACATCTAAATCGGAATCATTAAACTAATCAGTTAAAGTAATTCATGAAATTATACGGTACTGACTAGGTCGTTAATCAGCCTTTTCTTTTAATTCCGTTGATTGTAGCCGTGTATAATTTGGCAGGAAGGCGCCATGCCATTGCCAGGACGCGCCAATAAAGCGAATGCACAAGAATTTGGTAAGAAACGCCGAAGGGAAACCAAACAATAGATTTAACGCCTACTTAATTTCCCCACAAAAGTATTTTATGCGATGTTCATCTACTCAACACGCAAGCAAATTCATTTTTGTTTCAGGCCTGTGAATGGCAGCGGAATAGGAGTAGCTCATGCAACGGTTGCTAAAGTCGCTGGGGGAAGATATTTAAGCTCCTTAATTATGGAATAAGGAACGGCGAACGCAAAGAGTGAGATGGCTGTAACACACATATGGTGTGTCGATTTGATTATGCGCTGCCAACAACACGGATGGCTCGTTTACGCAAACGGAAAACCTTCTTCCTTCATTTAGATTGTGTCGGCCCTCATAAAGGGCCATGAATTTCTGCATACGAAATTACTGTAAGGAAATTGAGAAATATAATCTTAAATAATTTAACAGCTCTTTCAACTTTTCTGTTTAGTCACATTCAAAATGTATGTACATAGGCGTGTGTGTTTGTTTGTGTGTGCATTCTGTAGCGAAGATAAGTTCTGTATTTTATGTGGTGGGTGCGAACTCAAATGTATGCACATATAATATGTGAAGACTCTGCTTTTTGGGGAGAAAAGTTTCCTGTCCATAATTTGATTCTATTTGCAGTAGGTGTCGAGGAAAGGGGATTGATAGTAAACATTTCACTATAACATTTCTGTGGGAATGGCTGCACTGCCATGCCTTGCCTTGCCGTCACATGTAAGACGTTCGTCGTTCACTCAAGAGCGAGAGACAGCGGTTTATTCAAATTGAAGACAGCTTTCTGCAAATATATTAGGGTCAACGAAAGGAAGCCAAACTTTTCAACTTTTTTTGTGTAGCTTCTTTTAAATTTCATTTTTTTATCTTAACTGGAAGAGATTACCAACAACTTCATTGAAAAAGTTTTTATCTATCCCTTTTTCGCTCTGCACAAACCTTTAGTTTATCCCTTTTTCCTAACGTGCTCCACCATATAAATTTCAAAGTTAAGTCGTTTCTCAACCTTAACTTCTAAGCTTTATGTTTTCACTTGCCACTCAAACTTTTCACATCTATTTTAAAATGATTTACATAACTGTTTCAAAAAATTGCTATAGTTTTAATTATAAAATTATGACATTTCGCTGACTTTTCAGGAATTAATTTTAGTGGATTGTGGCACATAATTGGCCATTTGGTGCTAAATATTTTCTTTCATTTTAAATTTCTTTTAGATCTCATGACATTATTTAAGTTTTCAGATGCAATTAAAATTTTTTTTTTATAGGTTTTGTGGATATAAGGAATTTTCACACAATATAACAAGTAGGTCTGTAAATATGGCCAATTTTGAAAATAAAATGCATATGGGGACGTTATATTGTACTCGTTCTTTGCAGTCTAAAGAATACAGAATTTTTAGCGCATCAAAACTTCAAGCCCCAGCATTTGCATAATTTTAAAGTTTTACCATTCAGCAGGTATGTACTTTTATACTCAAATAAGTAGGTGCATTATTTTGTTAGTAGTTTTAATTGTCTTTGGTAACATTGAACGAGCAAAGTTCAACCACTCTATGAAAAATGTCTAGACTTCAGATTGGATTCTTATACGTTCGAGTTAATGACATAAACTCTTTCTATCGTACATAATCAACCGATTTTGGTTTTTATTTTCAAAGATGAAAAGCACTTAAAAGTTAAGTTGTTCAAGATTCGTGTGATATTTTGCCGCGTGTATGATTTTAATAAAGCTTGTTAAACATTCAAATAAATTTAAATTCAGATATGAATTTTGTGATTCAATTGAGCTGTTTTAAACATTTTATATGTTTTGAAAAAAATGTTTATTATAACTAATATCCTTGTAGTTCTATAACGCTCAACATCAAAAACATTTGTTTGAACAGAACTCACAGTATTTTTCTTCCTTATTACGATATTATGCGAGTATAAAGCCAAAACATAGACATTTTCTCGTTTACACAATGAAATGATAATATCGTAACCAGAATCGCTAAATATTTGCTTACATCTGGATTCATCAGTTTATTGGAATTTGATATGATACATCACATTATATCCTTATCTGGCCGTAGCGGTTTATTACAAAGAAAGCGACATTGTTTGTTCAATATGTCCATTACACAATTTTCCTATACATCGGCATATTTATCCAATAAAGATTCTGCCATTGATACTCTTACTACCAGTAATAATAATAAAGCAAAAATATGCAAAAGGGCGACCGAAAAGAGTCATATTAGATTTGGGCAGTCCGCAGAAATTGATACGGAATTCGATTTCTGTACACAGGGCTTTGAGTTTAATTTGTTAATTTTCTTGCATCACTTCTTACTTATATTTATAACATTTCATTGTAATGTCACATTCATTTCATTGAATGATTTGCTCTGTATATTGTCTGCAGTAATGGAAAGCATTTCAAAACGCGCATGATTTATTTTATATATAAATAAATGAGCCTCATGTTGGCGCCCGACGCCTTTCCCTATTTGTCTTACAATAAAATTTGTTATATAATTTTACTTTGTAAAATGCTACAACTTTAGTAATCACATTAAATGGAACCTATTTATAGAAATTGACCTCTTCTATTTGCACGAGCATATCGATGATGCATTGAAAACTCTCAAGATGCGACGCGACACTACGCGACGTGTAAGTTTATATAAAATTTTCAATTGATCGTCTCGGTCCATCACGTGCTCCCTATTTGTTTAGCCAATTGTCAATTCACACCGTAATTTCAATACCATCAATCAATATTTCCCCAAGGATATAATGAATTTCGCAAGAATATGCATATGTGGGTGGCACGTCAATGTATTGTTCAGTCATACTTAAAGATACGTGACACGAATGGTAGCTTTTTATGCTGTGCCCTATCGCTTCCAGAGCACAAGGGCTTTCGTTCTTTTAATATCTCAATGATTAACATGGAATTATGTATTGATGGAAAATTGTGCGTGCTAGGCGATCTTGGAAACATTTTGTTGTGGACAAGTGGTGGGCGGTGGGACGACCGTCTCAGGTTTCAGGCGCATAATTACGAAAATACTAAATTTTTCTGACGTGTATTATATCTCGTTATGAGGCTGGATACGCCCAATGCCCATGTTTGGCTCAACACCCTCACATATAGTGCCATAATCATAGAGCCGGAGACAAATGAACAGAGGCATGCTCCAAGAGTTCCAATTCCATCCGTGCATTCCTTATACATTAATAGATATTCTTCGGAGAACGTTAACGCTGTTCTCTTTCTTAATGTATTTGCGATTGAGATGATTTGCCGTTTTCAGTTGATTGTGGTATAAAAAATGTGGCTTTGCCATCATTAACACATAATAACTGACTAGATACAAATATGACGCATTTAGAATTGTTATGAGAAACTGTAACGTAACTTGTGATGAATACATATAGGAGACAAAAATAAGAAGTCTGCAAATTATATCATATATGAAAGGTGATCCAAATCGGAATGTGCGAAAAATTAGGAACGTAAAACTATTGTATTTATAGATTATTTCTTAGTATTTTCATAATAGTGGTTTTAACTGATTGCCACTCAATTTAAGTATCCGATTAACTGGTATGACAACAACTACAAATAATTTTAATGTAGCCTCAAAGCATATGTTTACACAAGTACTTATGTTTAACGTGTTATCAGTGTTGTCTAAAATTAGGAAAAAAAACATTTAGGTTATTTGTCGTTGGTTTGATATGGCATTATAAAAAAAAAACAAATTCATGAAAGAATAAGCTCAAAGCTATTATAAATGAATTACGCAAACGGTCAGCGTCGTGATCATGTCTGACATGTGTAAAAGCAATTGTCTAAGAGAGACGCTTGCAACTTGTATTTAACACGCCATTTAGGTGCAATAAAAATTAAATTTTATTTTATTGGCTTTCAGAGAGCAAGTACCGACATGGCAGCTGAGCAATGGCAGAATGGTGGCTGGTTGTTAAATCTAAATCTATGCGATTGGGGAGTACGTGAATGCAGACAACAGATACATATATTGAAGTGCACAAACCCCTTCGCAAACAATTGCAGCAATACACAACCCATTAACATCGTTTTACATCATTAAATAGACCATTGGGAGAACACGATTTTGTCCTTTGTGGTAGATTTGCAGAATTTGAGAACGAGACGTTCTTGCTTTGCAATTTGCATGCAATATGTATCTTATGGATTTAAAACAATTTTGGCCAGATTAATAACGCAGCGATTCATTTTATTACCTGATTATAAAAGTTCAAATATTTCCAGACACAAAAAAACATCAGGGACTTAAGACAAAGTATATAAACTGAAAAAGGATTCACGAAAGCTAATTGGTACTTTGCAGCCATTAATGTCAAGTAAAACTTTAGCATTATTACGAATGCTTGCGCCTTTTTGCCCAGACAATGTCGCTGTCAAAAAAAGCCTTTACGCATCTCTGTTACGCCACAAGATTATTTCATGACACAACTTATTGGCCGTACATTTTTTTATTGTGAATCCGAGAAACTTTTCCACCCATAAGCCATGTAATATGTGTACAAACAACGAATTAAATAGATAATACATCACTCCACCCAGCTTTCATTTTTCAAGAAGGATTTTCCAGCACCGTGTGCCAGAAGAGCGCGCATATACACAAACTTAGCACAAAACACCATAAATCATTGGGAGTGAAATTTTATTGTCGTTTATTTATTACATTTCTTATATGAGAAAACTTACTATGCAGCTTTACCGCCCTAAATCACTTTTGTCACTCCTTTTTCTATGCAATAATATTGCTTACCTCGTTAGCTTTCTGTGCATCTTGGTGCTGCCGTACATATGTCCATATGACGTTAATACAACTCGCTGGCTATATGAGTCATGACGTGCGCTCAGTGCTCGAGATCTCATACAAATTATTCTTTATTTATTTACGTATCCTTTTCCTGTGTCGCCTATACGTGTGTAGTTGAAGCTTCTTTGATAGCATTGAAGCATCATCAGTTTTTTTTTTATGTGAATGGTGCTCGAGTATAGCGACACCGTGCACATCTGAAAGTAAAACGCTGTCTAAATGCTCGTGTTTCTAGAGGAGGCGAGTCTTTAAGGCATTCATTTAGCTATGCCTTTAAACGATGAAATCTTAAAAAATGCAAATTGTCGCATATAGAGTAAGAAAAATTAGGCAATTTCTGTTCGGTTCATGTGTCGGCAAACGCAGCAAAAGTCACACGTACCCGACATTTGCGAGTCCCACCGACTTTAATAAAATGTTATCAACAACAGGCCATTTCTCTTGCTTTTTATAATGTGAACATACAAATTTTGCTAACTGAGCATACTTATGCTATACGAAATATACACACGAAAAGCGGCCTCTCTGTGCTAAGATTTGCAAACATTCACTACGTGCGGCAGGCAAATGTGACTTGGCACCGTCGTAAAACTGAACTTTTACATAAAAAGATGGAAAGCTTTGTGCAATCAGGTATGTTCTCGCGACTCTCGTGTATGCTTAATATCGAAATAATGCAAATGAAGGGCAGGGCTCACTAATTAAAAGGCAAAACGATGCGCCTTTCACCAAAAAACAACTTGAACTCAAGTTCATAAAATTTTATTTAGTTGGTTAGCTAATTTTTTGTTGTTGCCGCTGTGCTATAAAATTTGCATGCGTGTTAAATTAAAGGTGTAATAATAGTAATATTTTTTATTATGTATTATGTTTGCATAATCAGTCTGAATTGTGTCATCATAACGTTAATGAACAATCAAATTAACATTAATTAAATTCTCAGGAACAACTAAAATAAATACATTTTTTTGGAAGAATTTGTATGTTTGTTTGTGTACGAATATTTACATTAAACATACACATCTAAGGCCGGAAGCAGCTTTGATGGTTCCATAGAGCCTTGGAAATCATATCTTAAATGATAATACATTCCAAAAATCGCCATAAAGCGTTGGATAATGTGAGGGTCCCCAGATGGGAATCGAGTTAGGAAAAACTCATATCCTCACAGATATCTGACCTGAAGGTATTCCGTATTCACTGAAATGTTATCGGGTCAATACAAGCTGCGATTTTCCATTTACATGATTAAATATGCAATGTCCAATCATCCCGAGAAGACGAACCTTATAAGATCTTTGAAACACATTAAATATTTTATGTTTTACACATGTAAACTGAATATCTTTTATCATGCAAAGTATTTAACATGTGGCATTTGTCCACATCATATATAAATTATACCTTATCAGTTATTTTAATGAATATAAATGAGCATACATTTTGATTCATTTTCTTAAAATTTTATCATAATTTGAATCTTTTACAAAACCAAACTGCAAGTTCACACAGCTATGCCAGCTAGACGTTGATAAGGACGCGTCGCGACGCGCTCATAAATAAGCGATATACATAAATTCGCGGTAACTGTTAAAAATAATAACCCGTGACCCATGTCTGTTTAAAATAAATTTATGGATGTTCACCGTAAATTACCTTGACAGGGTTATTCTATACACGCCAGCGAAACATCTAAATACCGCTGGGCGTCGAGTCGGTGCGATCCAACGCGAAGGAGTTGATGCAACAAGGAGAGACGAAAAACGCATACATCTTAATTTACGAGTGGTGCGGTTTAAATTAAATTATTCGCTGAGTTATGTTTATCCGGTGCCACACAGCTCATGTTGCCAGTAAAAGTCTCTAAATCACCGTCATATACGTGGAATTTAGCATAAACCGCACAATTCAGTTCCTGCAGGTACACCAACGGCACGAGTATTAATTCCATGTTTGGTGAATATTTTATTTTGAAATTGAAGTTAGCGCTGTAATCCAGGACAGCATTTGATTAATTTTTCTGTGTTGAGATGAGTTCTGCAAAGTGGCATCTATACAGCTGGTTTCAAGAATCTGACCATTTATGGTACAATTTAATATCTGCATTCTGCTGTAAACTGGCGTAGCACTTCTCTGTTTTTATTTAATTTATTTAAAAATCCCTTTTATATGTCAATGGGAACGCATTTGGTTACTAAGTCGTTTGAAAGTAAAGGTGAAGCATTTTATTTACTAAAGAATAAATTTGTTATTCTTCCATTTAATGTGTGACGTCTTCACGAAACTCTTTACCACGAGAGTTCAGTTTACTGTGTTAAGGTCATATTTTTCAACACCACTGCTTTTTAAACTTTTCGATCTCCGTAACTTATAAGAAGAAACATCCCATGCTGCCTGCACATAACATTGGGGATAAAATACATCCTCTCCATTTCATTTTGTTTGTGAAGCTCCTAAATTTTAATAATCTATTCTCTTTCAACCAACTTTTCTCATTCTTCTTTAGCGATAAAGATTACAAACAATTTTATTGCAAAAGTTTTTAGATGCACTGCTTTTATTTTACGACTTGAATTTTTATTCTCACTCTTTACATACATTGGAGGTGAGTTCCAGTACATTTTGCTGCAGACCAAATAGAACAATGCAATGAAGTTAACTGTTCTTCTAGTACTAATATTAGCAATTGTGTAATGTATGCACTTTATTTTGTTTTATTTTAGTGTTAAGATGGAAAAAATAAGACGTAACAGAATATTTTTTTTAAGAATTTGAATAAATAAATAGAGTAACTCGTCGATTAAAGAAAGCTAAAGTACATAGTTTTTGTGGATAGAATCAATTTACTTTTTATTAAATCATGTTCTATTATAATAAGAGGAAAGATACGATGTTTAAATTTACATTTGTTATGACTCTGAGACGTGTTGATTTCGTCTCTTTGAATCCATCTTATTCTTGAATTTAGCCGAATGATTTTGTCCTTTATTATGGTTCGAATATGTGTGTTAATGCTGTAATAAAAAGGTGTCGGCTATAAAATTCTAAAAATATCATACAATCTTTGAAATCAATTTACTTTGAGATTTAGCGTTCGCATAGTATATTAGGGAAGACATAAATATTGGGCTTAAAAAGGCGAAAAAAATAAATAAATTGAAATCAATATTTTTACACAGCGTAGGCGCGTCAATGTTACAACAACACTTGATTTAATAAAAGTTATCAAACCAGTCGAAGAACGAAAGCTGCGTATAAGTTAAACCATATCAAAAAATCTCCGCAAATAAATATCGTTAAACTTTGTGGTTTCGCTATAAAGTTGTACAACCACTCGTGAAATTTCCTGCTGCAAAATAAATTCCATTTAAAATTTAAGTGTGGGCGTTAAAATGGATTTATAAAAAAAAATTGGGTTTATAAGTCCAAAGGATTCTGCATTTTTCTGTCCTTCCGTCGCTCCTTGTCTCCCCCCACTGACAATTGGTTTAATGTTAATCTCTGACCGGCTTAGATATGAAAGCCACAATTTTGAGGTTGTGCGGATAAGCAGCGGCCGCAGTAACCATTTAAACATTTTATCCCTGGAAATTAAATACTTTAACTTTAAATTCTATTCATGCATAAAAGCTATGCATTTAAGGTTGCGTTAAAGGAAAATTCGCAATTAATGCGTGCTGAATGAGAGTTTGATGTTGCAGATTAAATTCTTTCCTCACATTATTGATTTGAGTTAACATAAGTATAAGACGCTGTTCTAGCAGAATTAGCTGAGTTCGATTAAGTGTCTTACCATCCTTGTTATTATTAGCCATTTATGCAAAATATATGCAGAGCTGCTGTTTACAAATAGTTCAGCCCGGAAGGCACAATTTGTAGCATATACTAGCATAGCAAACACATTAACCAATCAAAGTTTCGTTATTCTGCGCTTAATTGCAAACAATAATTCTAGCCTATATTTAGCAGCTGCTGAAGTATGCGCGTCTAATCGGCTTATGTAGCGCAAAAAAGCACGCATACGTCAGATACACTGACAGCACAAAACATATTCAAGGGATGTGGCAACGGGTTGTTTTCCTTTTATTAAATAATGAGGGGTAATTTTCTAAATCTTGTTAAGAGACTCAGCTTGAGTGTGCTCGAACATTGTGCGAAAATGACATAAGTATGTGGCAGCGTGGAAGTGTTATTGTGTTAAGCCTTGGATACAGCATAAAGTGCTGTTTTTAAACGGCTAGTCATTTTCGCAGATTATAAGGGTGTAATTTATTTGTTCAAATAATCTACACTTGTGGATTTATACATTTTAATTAATTTCATAAATTTCATGGGCTAAGGTCGATGATTGTGAGGTGTGACGTAAGAAAATGTTTCCAACTGCTTTGTCGGATTAGTCGAATTCAGTCCCAAGCATATTTATTCAACATCAATTTACATACTTTCTCCACCCATGTATGGGAACATTGTCCAATGTCCATGTGTGTCTATAAGTTAGAACAAATGCCGGCAAACTTTTACTTCTCATTTGTGTGTTAAAAAAATCGCCCAGAAACTTGTGCAGCGTTTTTTTGTTTCGTTGCGCAGGGCAAAAAGCTTTCGCTTTTAGTCCCATAATCATATTTTATGATCAATTCCGCTGATTCTGTTTAGGTATTCCGTACACCCCGATACACTTCATTTTATTTTATTCCGCAGATAAGCCGGCGTAATCTCTCGCTGTGCAATAAAATCGTGCTAACTTTATCACCGTTCTGACCCACTTTTCGCCTGCAATTGATAATGACAGTACTTCAACATTCATTCCATCCCTTCGATTCGCGCAAATTTTGGTGTAAAGTGGCGAATCTGTACTTGATTTCACGAGTACATTGGCTTGTCAAGATAGATACTGCGCGCATCGAATGACCTTGAACTTAAAGATTCTCTTCAACTTGCCACATTTTTCATTTACTTTCAGATATTTATTGTTTTTTTTTGACAAAGGGACTTCTCTTAAATGTACATATTTAGATGACACCTGAGGATGTTAAAAGCATCCTAAATTTATGTTGAGCCCCCTTGATAAAAAATAAACATTTAAACCTACCCTGTGATGCCATCAAAGAAGAATTTATTTCCTAATTAGATGTGTTTGAAATTCTACTGCCCCTGGCAACAGCCAACAGATGCTGTGCTTGAACCGCAAACGGGTTGGTGAACGGGGTTGTGCGGTTAAAGCTCAAATCTAAAACTAAATGAAATGGAAGCCAAGGAATGCGCATGGAAACCACTCCATGTTTGGTATTAGCCATAAACCAACCATATATACGTTTTTATTGCCGAATGTTCTGATAGGGGAAACTGGATATTATCGTATATTTAACATGACCATTGACCATTAAATTTAAAGTTTTTAATTTTATCAAATTTCTATCTGACATTTTTGTTTTCGGAAATCTGAAATGTTTTGTTATAATCTTATGCTACAATAGAGTAAAAAACCGAACATCGTATGAGATGAACTTTATAGAGAAATATAAAAAAGAACTTCAAAGTTGTACCCTTTCCTGTAAGGTTTCTTTTTCATTGTCGAAACAAATTCTGCTACAGATTTTTTATAAAGCTTCTAAACATTCTTGCTGCTGTTCAAAATCATAACCAAGCCACATATTGATGATAAAACAGTCATGCCTATCGCCTATAACTCATTTGATGTGACACAAGTTCTGGCCAATAGACACGCGATGAAAAAGTTGAAAACATTTTTACAACCAAAATTTACCTTCCCAATTGAAATATGTTATCATAAAGCTCCGGAATGTATTTTTTATACTTGAAAAGTCTGCACTGTGGACACAAATATCTCTTGCAACACATGTACTATGAGTATTCATCATATAACAGGAAGTATTCCGAATTTGATGACGTCCAACATACATACATGAGTAACTAATGGAAAATAGCATTTCGTTGTGCAGCCATGTTTTAACCGCAACGTTCTGTTTGAGAAAAGCTCCCGAAAAAATGTCATTTCATATTCCACCCCATAAAAATATGAGAAATCAAATCAAGCGCCTTCTGCTTTTGTGTGCAGTCTGGAAGTTACCAAAAGATGTATGTGTGAGTGTGTGTGTGTGTGTGTGTGTGTGTTAAACTCGAGACCATGGAAAAATGAACAACGAAAGTACTTTTTTACGATCCATTGAGAATTTTCCAATTTAGTGTGGTTTAGAATTTATGGCTATTCCCTTCCCATACATTAATTTTTTTTTTCATAATAATTTATTCATTATTATTTTCAATATAACTCGTAAATTTGAATTTGTTCCTCTAACTTTAACATTGACTTACAGTGAAATAAACATTGTAATTATAAGGCTCATTACATGATGACAATGATTTATGTGTGATCACGCCTTCACGTTAACGAGACGATTATTGCAATCATGTTAATGTCATAACCGTAAATTTGAATGGCTGTGTCCTTTGCCGGTAGCGTTTCGACCGTTAAACTTTATCACACAAACGAATTCACCACGCACCTCAGTCCCACTCACCACCCACATATACGTACAAAAGTCGCATGGTTAATTATATTATTGCAACATGCACATTATGTGACAGAAAATTAATTAAATACAGCTTCTGAAAGCCACGGCGTACCACTTTTTTTTTTTGCAGCAACTTCCTAGCTCTCTTCATTACATCATTTAATTTCATTTCCTTTGCGACCATTTGCGGGCTTCATATATGCTTTCTCCGCCATCTCATTCATTTCGCCTTTGCTAGTTTCATTTTTGCAACGTTGAGTCAGTTTTCCAACCCTTTCGAGTTCCGGTATTTAATCACACTGCCTAACCCGCATTTTATTCTCTTCCTTCATTTCAATTAGCTTGTGACAAATAATTTCTCACATTGTCAGCAATAATTGATTATGTTGTCGGCGACAAACCAAGGAGTATATATTTAATAGAGGACTTGAAGGCATGGTCGTGGCACTGGCAGACAATTTATTTGTGCGCACATTGTTTGTGTTTATATTGTTTCATTAATTTCAAGAAGATGGCTACAACTTAGGTAAAATGAGATTATCTTGTTGCGGTCGAATCTTTATACCATATTCCATTGTTCTGCATCTCGCTTTTGGTGGACTCTTGTTAGATGGCAGACGCAAACAAATAAACGCATCAAGCAGATAATTAGCAATGAGAATGAACTTATAATGAAATGATTTGTTTTATATGTTCTGCTTTTTTCAACACATAAGTAAAATCGGTTTCTACATCAATAAAATTAGTAAATTAGAAAACATTTCAATATTCGTTGAACATAATTCAAGATTGCATTGAACACAAATTTGTATTTTATTGATGAGTGTGGCCAAGGCCCCTTGTTACGTACATTCTTCTGTCGAATGTTTTTTTTTTCTCAAGATATTCTTGAAATCTAATCATTGCAACTTTTACCTAAGTACTCGTCTATATATTTTGAATACTCACACATCCATTATTACTTATTAGCCATGGGCCATGGCCCATGTTGCAGCAATGCGAACTACCGCTAATTAAATCATAAGCGTGGACCGAAGGCAGAACTAGCACCGCATTGGCAAATGTATAATTACTTAGATTACACATGAGTCTACATAATTGCGCCCATTAG
The DNA here is from genome assembly GCA_026546915.1 of Sylvicola fuscatus. Classification (NCBI taxonomy): domain Eukaryota; kingdom Metazoa; phylum Arthropoda; class Insecta; order Diptera; family Anisopodidae; genus Sylvicola; species Sylvicola fuscatus. The sequence continues at coordinate 39,111 of JANSTS010010322.1, forward strand.
TTATGCAAATTTCACAAATACGATCTGGCTGCGGGAAGATATGATGAGCCTTAATAAAGTACTTCGACTTTGATGTTAATCCCTATAAATTCAGAGAAAAGGTGTAATTATTATTCAACTTTACTTATATTCGCATATGCCTTGTGAACTTTACGTCTTCAACATTCAAATAATAATTTTAAGTTGACTTGATGCGACATTGATAAACGTACTTAAATATCAGCATAAAACATGAAAACCAATTTATCATTTGAAAAGTAAATAACATTATAAATACAAGTATGATAATTGGAATTATTTTCGGTTTTTTAATCCTTATAGTCAATGAATATTTTCGTTTTTTAAATTAATTTATTCGCATAAAATGGCATTTTGTAATTAATGAAAACAAAAATAAATACATTTAAAATAATTATCTGCTATACGATTTTGTAAAATAATCCAAATATGTATGTTATGGAGTGCATTCAACAGTCATGGTTTCAACTTCAATAAAATAATTGGCAGTATTTATATTAAAATTTGTGGATGAATTTATATTAAGCCAATGAGAAGCATAACAAAATACTGATATAAATACAAGTTTAATGCGAATTCTATAAAAATCAATAGGGTGAAAGCAATTATTGCATAATTGCCGTTTCGGCGGACGCCGCATTGTTTTAGGGGTGAAATTTAAGCGGAACGTTCCATTCGTTTATTTATGAGTAATCGCCTGTCGGGTGAAGACATGTCTTCGATTTTATTTTAAAATGACATGCTTAATTGTCCCTGGTTGTATTCATTTTTTTTTTGGGTTGTGTTATCTTTCACCTGCGGACATTTGTTTATCGTCGCTTCGCTGGTTGCGCGAAAAAATCAGTCGATGTGGCAACATGCTATTTTTTCCATTGCTTGTCAGACTGATAACATCATCCCTTATTTGCATTTAAAATTGCAGAATTTTTCAATTGCAGTTGACAAGAGAAAATAAGCGGTGAAGTTGCTCATTAATATGGTTATGAAAAAAGGTATTTGCCAATTGAGATTCTAAAGATCGATTTAATGGTCTCAAAGCCTACATCTAGAAGGAAGCGACCTTGTTTTGTGTCATTCGTCAAGTACCAATTTGCTATAAAGGAGTTGTTTTGTTTTGCCGAGAGCTTATTTGACGTGACGTTCAACATGCAATATACATAAAGTCATATAAACACACACATTGGTGCGTATCCACACAAAGATTGCGTACATGTGGTCTGATGATATTCCTATATATGTTATGCTTATCGAAAAACATCTTATTTATCAAATTTGAAGGCTCATGGGAAAACATAAAACACATAAATATTTATTTGATAGCTGTAGGAAAAATATGGAAGGAATCTTCCTCCAGCATCTACCGCACACATGCCGGGTAATGTATGCGTGGAAACATTTTGTGTTCGAATGAATAATGTATCAACACAAATCTGAAGGAACTTTTTCGGAAAAGGTAGAGCATCTTGATGTAAGGACAAATAGTTACACGACTAAACAAATAGTTTTTATGCGACAACAGCTACCCACCTACCGCCACCTACGCTGAACACAAGACAATAAAATAAAACTTGTGATTTAAATTTCAAATGTTTGCTAAAGTTTATAGTTGCCAAAGAATTTGCAATACTGAGTCTATGCGAAAATATTTACCGCCTCCGTTGTCCATTGCCGCCTATCAAGATTTGATCGTTGTTATTTGTGTACATTTACTACATATTCTTAATCTGGGAACTTGGGAGCATCAACGGCAATTTTGTCCAACTCCGTCATTTACTCATTTACATTTCTAAATGTTTATGTGCCTTTTTTGTGTTCAAATTAACGTAATGCCATTTTAATAATTCGTGGATTGTAAATGCTGCGTAAAAGAACACTTAAGACTCTTGAGAATCATTCGACTGTGGTTCAAGAAACTATAAGAAAACAAAAATGTGTCACCGTAATTTATAAACAGTTTTACGACGCAACAGCAGAGACAACCGATCGCATCGAATTTCATAACAAACGGTTATTAATTTTTATGTGATGATTCACCTACATTTTTTAGAAATTCACGCAGACAAAATATATTCCAAATTATAAATAACTATTACAAGTTGTCAGTTTTCTTCGGGGTCAGACTCATGGAAATGCAAAATTATCCGAAATAATATCTGTCCGCTATCAAAAGTGTGTCAATAAACACAAATATTGAAATACTCGTTTAACACGAAATAGGCATATTCGACTCATCGTGAATGAAATATGAAACCTCTAAATTTTCTAAAATCATTGTTGTATGAATATTAAATATGTAACTAGCATAATCAACAGATGGCTTGCCTTTTTGTTACCGCAAAACTTGCATCGTCATAATAGTCTTGAATATTCGGGCGCAACTCTAAAGGTCATTTCGTGTCAATAACTTTTTGAATTCGCTAACTTGATATGGCCAATATATAACAAATACTTGCATTTGGCTCGCCATTGGGTGGAATTGGATATGTAAATTGGCTGTGACCTTGATTTGTTGCACTCATCCAGACGACCATACAATTCTTCGGGCACAAACCGAACGGGTTGCACCACATTGACCGGAATGCAATAAAAAAATAACTGCAGCTGCTATTGGAAATTTAATATTTTATTTTTTTATGGACAATTCTTACTGATTGCATGGAGATTCTTAGAGTAAAGTCAACATACATATCTTGCTGATTCTGTAATATTTCTAACATTCTTATGATCAGTAAGCTTTCTTAATTGTAAGTCTATCGTGAATCACGAGAACTCATCCGACAACTGACTCACGCATTTTCAATTTACCATACACATTAACAACCTCACAATCAATAAAACACTTGATTGGCGGACACGATTGGAAATATTGCCCGCACCTTTAAAAGTAGCAGATTAACGTGCAAGACGCTGTGACTAATTATTAATAACTAAATAGTTCTTGAAATTGAATATACGTAATGCTTGAAAGAGCGCGTTGCCAAGTTGGCCAGACATTCTGTAACTCTCGGCACGAAGCCAAATCCGAAAGCACTTGAACAATTAAATGTATACACTTGTACGGAAGATGCTTTGAACATCTAATATATGAAGCGTGTCAATTACGTCATTTCAGAGTTTATAATTTACAACGACCTCTCATTGTGAGGGAATCGTGGTCCGTGGGTCACATGTACAGCTTCAGCCTTCAAGTGTCAAGGTAATAATATGCTGTAGCGCGTCTTTTGTTCACATTACTCACCGTGCCACACCGCATAGTTGAGATAACACACATTTGCGTGTATTCGCGCATGAAGATGCTGTGTTTTGTTTTGTTTTTTTAATCGCAAGCAAATTCTTTTGAGATTAGTCAAAACATTGATCAGCACTAAAAAGCAACATTTGTATGTTTTCTTAAAAGATGAGCACTAAGTAACGAGTTTTATGCATGTTTTAATAACAGTAAAAATTGTTCTTATATAATCCACGGTGGCCTCGCGGTAGCCATTTAGTTATTTGTTGATCTTTGTCGTGTTCGTTTCTTAATACGCCATTTCGTACTGCTGCTGGAAATGTTGGTTGTGCAGGTGAATTCTTTAACATTGCAAAAATTATGCAAATTTACCAAATTCCACAAAATATTGTGTCCATATTATGGCAGAGTTGCGTCGTGTTGTTTGTGAGCCTGTGGATTGGCGCCGCAGCCAGGTCCTTCCCCAGAAATTCACCAATGCAAATTATAGCCGTTAAGGAGATCGGCCCAGCGACGGTGGTGCGCGTGGCCAGAAGCAGCATACCGGAAGCCGGTGGCACGGTGGTCAAAGCTCCGGAGAATTCAGCACCGAAATCACCGCAGATGATGGGCAATATACGCGGAGCGCGACTTCACGTAGCAGACGGCGCCTATCCCGTTTACTACAGTATCGCACGTGTTAATGGCCAATTTGGCAAGCAGATACGTGCATTCGCCGCTCCTGATTTCGACCAATTATAAAGAGATGGAGATGTGTTTATGTGTGCCAAAATTTTATGTCTGCGATCCCTTTCTGCATAAGTAAATGAATTCGTTAGTGCGTGAGTCGTGCGTGGATGTACGTTTTAGGTTTATTGAAATTAAGTTGACACGTGCGTTTTTAGCCTAATGAGAGCAGTAATTAATTTAGTGATTATTGAGATAAAGTTAAGCTGAATTTTCTGCTACTTTATGTCAAGACTACGATGATTTTCATCGAAGTTAAATAAAATACGAAAAGTGAATGTAGCGTAAAAAATTAATAAAATAACGTTTTCTTTAAGAAAAACAGGTGTAAACTTTCTTTCTTCTGCTGGTGTCAAACCGGCTGTAAATTTGTTTATTCTGCAATAAGAATTCGCAAATAATTCACATGTGACCCATTTGCATGACAAACAAGTTGCTTTCAAATGTTCATACATATGAATTACGTAATCAGTGATTACCAGCATTTTTGGAATTCTTCAGTTAACTAATGCGTCTAAAATAATTGAAGCGAGAAAACGCACACGAATTTCACAATGGGGGAAAATACTTAAAGTATCCACAATGAGACGGCTCTTTGAAAGTCATCGAGCTGAAAACGAAAACGTGCCGTGCAGAATTTTGAAGCAGTGTGACAATTTCTTTACAGTGTGTTAACAATAATTAACATACTGTACAGTGAACAATCGTCGGCGCCAGGCCGCACACTCGATGCCAAGACCTGCGTGCCATGAAGCTGAAGCCTCTCAAGTCTCAACTCAACATATGTTACAGCATTAAATGTAGCTTTGCCATTTCAATCGCACAAAATAACAATTCTGAGTAATCACCAGAAATTTCCATTCAATATTTTACTGTAAAAATAGGTAATTTGATTTTTAAAAGTTTCCAATTTGTTGCAACACTATAAACAATACATTTCAGGTCTCTGGGAAAAAAAACATCAAAATTCTTAATGCTCCATAGCATTATCCCATAATGCACGTTTAGGGAGTTACAGGAAACGCAACAATCAAAACGAAGTAAAACGTGGTTTTATTGTGACTTCTGAGTGAGTTTTATGTGTGACATAATGGCCATAATGATACTTTATGGATGAGTCCTTAATAATAGCGAAGGTCATTTAATTTCGTGTTGCCTCACTGTATAAAAGTTTATATGTTTTATATGTCAATGTGCAATAAACACCGCATAAAGGGCTGGGAGAACTGTCTAAAAGGAATATATCTTTGGGTTTGTCAGACTCAGACTGCCGAAAGTGTTGGCGCAAGTTAGCAGTGTCGCACTCAATCCGCGTCCTGCAACGAGGGATAATGGCCATGATTTGTTAATTCGAAAGTTTTCATATCACTCAACAGTCGCTCAATTCCCTTAATGGATTGAAAGTTTGCAGATGATTAATCGGACTAAAGTTTTGTGTTATGCTCAAAGTTTGCCATTTATTAGGGACTCATCGACCCTCAGATACTCGTCGCTACAACAAATTTATTTCTTGATTTTGCATCATAATGCATAAATTTATCGACAATGGTCAAGGTGATTAAGCGCAATATAATTTACTACATTCAAATATTTAAGACACATATTTTCCTTAGGGGTTTTACCTCTTAAACGTAAGTTTTTGAAGGTGATTGAGTATGCTAAGGTTAATATTGGTATGTATAAAACTAGAATGTTGTTACATACTTTAAAGCAAATGCATGAATATTAGAGAATTTTTAATTCGTCATGTTTTCAACGATCTATGTATTAAAATCTGAATGTTAAATGTTAAAGTAGAGCAATTCTTTATAGAAGCATAACGAATCTCTGTCGTAGCAAGGATCTTTTGTGTAACTAACATACATTCCTCTTAGTTCTTAGTTAGTTAGGAAATCCGAGGTTGTTCTATTATTATTTCGATTTCCCTTCCTTCTCCGTGTAGCTTCGTAATTAACTTTATGTGGTAATAAATATCACATGCTACATTGTCATATCAGCACATTGTATTACCTCGTTGATGGAGGAGTGCTATGCGAGTTCAAACATATAAACTTAAACGATGATGAATGCCGTAATAGAGCCATATAAATTCTCGTGATTACACCTACATTCGCATTTTAAACATAATATTAAAGTCTTGGCAAAAGTTGAAACAAATTCCCCATCTTTAACTAATAATACAGAAACAATTATTACCATGCAATTAATAAAGGTTTTATTAATCGCCTTTCCATGGGTTTATATGTTCTACCACTTTTCGAAAACCGTATTTTTTAGCTGACCATATTTCTATTTAAAAGTGTTTACAATTTTCGTTGGAAATACCAACAATTCTGACCGTCAAAATTTGTTGTAAGTATATTTATTTAATTATGCAACTAACATTAGCGTTTTTACTTTTTTGAAGAACAATGTTATAATGAGGAAATGCCATAAAGTAAATAAAAAATATTGTTAGCTTTGATTACTTAAGAGAATGATTCCAAGACCATGAAAATAGATATCTATTCATTTGGGAAATCACAGTTTGGCAAATAATCATTTTCATGCCTGATTAAGTAATTTACATTTTACGGAAAACCTTTTTTGCCTTGAATCGTAATTTCGCATTTTGTTTGGGTATTTTAATTACAGTTTATTGACATTGGTTAAACTAACAAATAATAACATGATCTATAATCTCTAAGTACTTTTGATTTGCTGCTACAAGTAAACTTATATTCAATATAATATAAATGCTTAACTAAAAAAATATTTTTCACAAATAATGTCTGACAGCATTTAAGTAAAGCGCTTACATGAGCTTTATGCTAACATATATTTAGGCGTTACTTTTGAATGCATCATACTTGCTCGACTTTAATTTTTGATTTTACATTAGTTATGTTTTGTTAAAGATTAACTTGCTCAAGAAATTTGAGAATTAGCACTTTAACGTGTTATGAATAATAAATATAAATTAGCACAATAAAAACGATGTTTACTTTTTCTTGCGTGTGTGTGTGTGCGAGGCAACTTACCTAAGTGATTTAGAGGCGCTTATAATGAAATGGGACTATACGGGCAATGGATGAGTATAACTCAAGGAATAAATTAATTTAAACCGCATTACATAAGTAATTAAGATGTATGCGATTTTGTGCGGTTTCTGATTCGTGTGCGGCGAATATTTCGGGTCTACCTGTCGAAAGAATGAGCACGTCCAGTTAATTCGCCGGCAACAACAGCAATAAATTTTTTTGTTAATGTGCAAATAGCATGGGTGGCCGTGGCTGTGCCGCGTATCAAACATTAAAGGCGCGCTTCTGCAACTTACGAGCGTATGGTGAGGTCCTTAACACGAATACCAAAGTTTTATGTTCGTGAGAGATTTTCAACGGACGCAAAAACCATATTGAATTACTATATTAGAACGATAAAAATTAATCTGGCCGATTTTGCTTACTCCAACTACTTTCGTAAAAATATCCTAAGTAATTACTTTTGTTTGCATTCAGAACACAATTCAAAAATGCGAGAAGAATATACATAAAACTTCCCTTTTTTTTATTTTTATACTTTCTTACTTCTTTTCAAATACAATATTTATTTCTCAATTGATTACTTGAAAATACTATATAAACTATTCAATTGAATTCATTTTGAGTGTGATTGGCACAAACCTTTAATATTACGAAAATACTCTCGTATTATAAATGAATAACAAACTCCGACCTCTAGAGAAGTGAGACAGATGTCAATCTCCAAACCATCATTCGCTTCACGAATTATTCTAACTTATATTGATTTTCAAAGTTTCAAATTTCATTCATTCTCAAGTCATAAATGTTAACAGTTACAAAATTAGTTGTTTAAACCAATATTTTCTAATCCTCT
>JANSTS010010333.1:0-21303 GCA_026546915.1 Sylvicola fuscatus
AAAAAACGCAAGGGGTACCCCTTGCCAAATTTTCAAAAAAATTATGAAAATTTTAGGTGCGCTTTTTTGATGATTTTTGACCTATCAAAGAACCAAGAAATTTTTCCTAAAAAGGTTTAATTTTTTTCTAGAAAGGTACTTTGTGACACACTTCACCCAATGATGCTCCCATCTCTTTAATCCGCCCAAATAGAGCTCAGCGTCTCGAAGATGCAGTTTTTGAACGTCTTGCACGTTCTTCAGCTGCCCAAAATTTCAACTCGTCTATATAAATACTTCACGTCAGCTCGATACACGATTTTTTTTTAATTCTATATGCTTTTTAATATTAATCTCAGTTAAAGAGAATTAATAATAGTTTTTATTTACATTAAATTTAGTATTAATACTTAACATTTTAGGATAATAAAATATTTATGAGGATTTATTATATAAAGAGGAAGCTGAAAATCGTAGCGATCAAACGAAATATTGCAACATTAAACGTGAGAAATTCCCTCCTCCAGAATAGCAGCCAATTCGTGCATATCCGTACCCTCGGAACGATGGTGATCCTGCAGAATGCGGAAACGCAAGTCCTCACTGATGTTGTAATAGGTCAACATGCGGATCCGGATGACCGGCATTGCTCGGTTGATGAAGTCGAGCAGCTCGTTCGGGTCCTCATTGCGCGCCAAAAAGTCAGATGTCTTCTTGAACAGCTCCACCGACTTAAGGTAGCGCACCTCCTTCGGCATTGAGCTATCAAGCAACTGCCTTTTGAGACGATCGACGCTGGCCAGAAGGAGTTTCACCAGTGGATAGCCGCTGTAGTCGTATCTCGCCAATATTTGACCCACCACACAATCGATGGCTTGCATCATCTCATGGGCATTGCAATTGTCTTTCATAAACTCCAAGGCTGTCATCTTATGGAATTGTGACCAGCTTGAATTTACGTAGTGGGCCATTGTGATGTCGCCGCTTCCAATTGTTTTTCTTTTTTTTTGGAATAAAATTGCTTTATTAAAATACGTTTATCAAATATTTGAATTTTTATTTGAAGATCTCACTAGCAGATGGCACTGGTGTCAGATAGATCAACGCGGTCGCAAGCAACTTTGACGTCTGTCTTTTGGCATTATTTTTATTGGACATCATTGAATAAGGCAAGAATAAGAAAACTGGACTCGCCAAGGTATTACAGCAAATTGAGGATTGTTTCTATATCTTCTGACTTTAAAATTATAAAGATTTGCAGGCGATCAACGTAAAGACGCCAGCTATGTGGCTGCACTATGACGGCACTGATCAGCCAACAAGAGAACATTAAATGGATGCTGATCTATTTATATCTCTGGATGCTGTCACAATTCAGCTGAGATATCATTCAGGATGACTTACGACTTACGAGCCCGAAGCCGGCAAAACAATCACTCGCGAATCTTTTACACAACCTCAGAGGATGCAATGCACTTCCAGACTTGAGATGATTTATGAGACACCATGCCGGATGCCGAGGCGTCCCACCGAATCCGTAAGCCAAACATTACTTACCCAATTAATAAATGGCACTGGAATTTCCGTTGTAGGTCACTAATCTGCACCAAATCCCTGGTCAACTAAAACTCAATGAACTGACTTTGTCTGACTATGCGGATGAGTGGCGTCTTACTTATGTTCGCTTGTACGATGGAGCTGATCTCGAGCCGACGCGTCCCGCGTTCCAATCACCCACACATTGACAAATAAGATAACTGTACGTTTGAACAGTTAGTTTATCCCTTTGTTGGAGACATGCAGAGATTGAACAATAAGACAAAATCGTCACTTCGGAGGAGCACAACACAAAATCAATTCAAATAAGATGCTGAGCCGATCCGCCGAGATTTTCAATGTATGGGATCTTCGGCATATCAACTGTGTTCGCGAGAGCGATGGTATCACGAGGCTGGCGTTAGTTCCTATGGTCGAACCGCTCTTTCTTATCTGTTGGGCCCTTTTTCGCGTTCTTCGCCAATCGGGTATAGACAATTGCCGATAATGGGTTTACATTTTTTTTTGGAACTGAATAGTCAATAGATGTTGTCTCGGACAGCGTCGCTATCACTAAACTGCAGAGTTGCTAAGAAGCAGCTTTCCGTCGTTTTGGATACTTTGTATTGGCATTTAACGGAGATCATCTTCCGCTAACCTCAATTAGCTCAGGTAATTAATTTGTATAATTGCTTTTTTTATGGCTTGTCTGACGTTGAGAATGTGGAAATCTGTAGCCGTTAAAATCACTTCCAATTGCGATTTTTAAATTGGATCTGCCAATTGTCCTTCAACCACGAATTTCTGTTCAGCGTTTCTACATGCAGTTGAGCAAGTGGATGGTTCCAGAGGCAAAGGACTCTTCCTATTTTATTCTATGAAGTTCTAGTGTGTTATTATTCAACATTAATAAAGATATCAAAGACATTGACCGCAAATAAATACTTATCCCATCCAGATATAATCGTGGCCCTATTCCAAAGATATAAGCAGTGGGAATGACGAGCCAATCGCCAATCGATGCCAAATGATGAGAAACAACCATAAGATCACTTGAAATTTATTTTCTCTATTTACAATTTCAGTATACCCAAATTGAATAGGCTAAGAAGTCTCAGTGGCTTTCTTTGTTGATACAAAAGCTCACTGAACCAAAAACCACCGACCAATCACACCACACGCCCGATCTACGACCACAGCTTGAGGTTAGCGCGCTTGGCAAAGTTCTTGTATGCAGTGTGGACGTAAAACTCCTTGAACATTGGATCCACTAACGTGTTCTTGGGCAGAGTTTTGTAGATCGGCTCGCCGTACCAAGTTCCCACCTGCAACAGTAAAACAATTGGCATTAGATAATGAGGTCAGTCACACTTAACGACAACAATTGACGTACCTCCCAGCCGTCGACGTTGGCCATCAGCTTGGCCTCTTCGTCACGATTGCGACGCAACTGTTTCAGGTATTCACGATCGCGCTCCGCCACCAACAACGGGAAGATCACATTGCGCGCTGACCGCATCTCAATTTCGTCGCGTTGAATACGCTTGCTGTTTAGGTAGTAGGCAAAGATGCCAGCCGCTGTGATTCCAAAATATCCAGCGATCATTTGGTAGCCTACAATTCACAATGAAGGCATTCAATTAATCTTTGCTATTTGGAAGTCAAGTCAAGAAATGTTAGTTGCGACACTTTTCACTTATCACATCACATAATGACAGCCGATTTGCGTTTAAAACATTCCAAAACACTTGGAAATATCCGGGAATTAGTACTTTACCACTGAAATAGGAGCGCGCTGGCATCCGGGCGAATGGAATCTTTTGGTAGCCACCCTTTGGTGGCATGTCCTGTGCGGTCGCTTTGGCTGCCATCGTTTGTAGTCTTGTGATACCTGCAGAGTGAAACAGACACAATTCGTATAAATGACAATTACGAAGATTTGTTGGATGGGAGGAGGGCAAAGGCCCTGGCAATACCTCTCCGCTGTCAGGAATACGGTCACATAAATCTGTCCAGCCTCAATTGTTACGTGATAATCCAATCGCTTTTCTGACAGTCAGCGCGTTCTGCCAATTGACAGCTGCTAGGTAACTGATGAAATGGCAGTGGTGGTACAAATTTGAATACTCATCGATACTCGGTAGCGCCGTATTTCAGTACTTTTTGTACAAAACACAATACTTAGTATTGATTTATTTTATTTTCATTGTTGGAATAAAAGTAAATTAAAAACATGCATTTCTCACCTTGCCGATCAATTAAACCTTACCTGCATTGCAGTTTTACTAGAATGTCAAAATGGAAATTTCTTATAACAGTTTTGTTGCACAAAAAATTGTTAAAATAATTCAACTTTATTAAAGGACATATAGCTATATATAATATAGGTGACAAATTTAAACTATTTATTAGCACAAAAATTAAATTAAATATTGTTCATTCGCGTAAATACCGTTTTAACCAAATGACAGTTGAAATTGTGGTCATTATCATTTTCAAATTTCATTTCACACGAAAGCCAAGCTTCTAGCCGTGTATTGTGCATAAAAAAAATATTTTTAAAATTAGAATTGTTTTTTTTTTCTATCTTTTTTAGTTATATACCGTATACGTCTCGGACTCTTTTTTTTTCTCCAAAAAAACCATTCGGTATATGAACTCTTTCTTTGTTGCGGTATTTTATGAACTCATGCTATCCGACGGGTTTTTATTTTCAATTAAAATAACAGCAATATTCCTTTTTTCAGTAATATGTAACTTAGATAGAAATCAAGATAGTTAACATTAAGTGATAACCTAGTTCACAATTTCTTTAATTAATCCTAATTATTTGTAATTGCAAATAAATCTAACTGTTTACTAACTTAATTTTGAAAATACAATATTTTTAGAAAAGTTCAGATACAAAATTGTAGTGAACAACTTAGTTGAAAATTGTGTTTTTAGTCGCAACCGTTTTTTCTTAAATTTCTGATTTGTGGATATTTAAAAAAATACATTAATTGCCATTTTGTACACAAACGATTACTTCATTAAATACAATTTAAATTTGAAATGAAACTCGTGTGACCTTGAAATGTATTCTATACAGAAAAAAAACATCAGAATATTGAAAGTAAAAATAAACGATATTGGATAATTAATTAAGGTTGAAATAATTTTTTTTTGTGGATACTTTTTGTTAACGAATTATCCACAAATATATAATCTGAATACATTTTTACTTAAAGTCTAATAAAAAAGAATAAAATTTGAATCATAATATCATCAATTCACAATAATAATTTTGCTACAATGATGCAAAATGCATTTTAGTTGTTGTAGAATAACGGTTAATACTTTTATCGTCGTCGTTTTGTAAGGAAAGCATTAACGGCACAAGGTCACCAAACTGCATTTCAACATAACAATTTCATACAATGTTTAAGCTTAAAAACAATTATTTTCTGTGATTTTCTGTCTTATCTATCTCTTAGTTATTACATCTGTATTCTTACAATTTAACTTTCTTGATTAACAAATAATAGATTTTGTAGCAATTCTAGATTAATTGTTATAACATTATGATCGTTTCAGTATAGAATCTAAACACATTTTATGCTTTCAATGTTGTTGTCCAGCTGTTGAAACCAATATTCAAACAAAAATATGTGGACAAATGTTGAAGTTAAGAAAAAAATCTTAAAGTTTAGAAACCGAAGCCTTTCAATAAAATAAGAAAATAAAATACAAATTCTAATGTAAAATAAAGGCCCGACTGCAATGGCAACTCCTTCCATTGACAAACAATGGAATCTCAGATTTTAACCCAGTTTAATGGGCCGAAAATTGTGTTGTCATTGCAATTGGGTCTTAATTCAAATGGCGATACAATTATAGGAGCAATCATTCACCTCCTGATCCTTAAACTAAAATCAATTTGAAAAGTTCAGACCATTAATTACAAATAGTAAAAACCCACCTCCGCGGCGGCCACAATAATTAAGATTATGAAAATAAATCATCAAATCACTACAAGTCATCATCATCTTCATCCCAATCGTTCATGAGAGTCGAAATGGTTTGATTTGAAGCAGCAGGCGATCCTTCCTTTTCAGCTGTATCCTGCTCCATTGCAGTTGAGGATTCTAAGAGAGCGTCCAATTGGGCCGCTTCGTCCTCCTTCACATCGACCTCGTTATTGATCGAATCATTTGCCATGTCGGGCTCTGCCTTGACATCAACCGTTGCCTCGTCAGCCGCTGGTTCGGCAACGACATCATCTTTAGCAGCCACTTTATCGGCATCAGTTTTGTCCGTTTTCGACGCATCAGCCATTAGCTCTTCATTGGGCGAGTCAGTCCAAACGCCAAGGAATGTCGTCAACTCCTTGTCCGTTTCGCTGTTAAAGACATCTTTGTCCACTGTCGTCGCTTCCGGATTCGTTGTTTCTACTGGCGCCTCCAATTTAATGGCATCATCAACTGGCAACTCGCCATTTCCACTGCACGACGGCTGCGTCTCGACTTCAGCTTGTGAGTTGTCCGGCGTCATCGAGTCATCACCAGCGAAAATATTGTTGAGCAGACTATCAGTTGGCTGCATTTCTTTTTTCGGCGATGCTAGACTCTTAGCGGCTGCTTTGTCTGTGCCAGTGTTAACGGGGTCTGTACCTGGCTCAACTTTAGGTTCATCAGCGGTGGGGACAATTTCGGCTGTATCAGACACAGCTTGTTCAATAATCTCCGCCTCTTGCGCCAAGTCGTCTTGAGCTACAGCTTCTGTCTTCAGTTCCATTGACTCATCTTCGTTGTTAACAGCTTTAGCCTCATGAACCGCCTGGGTAGTTTCAGGGTCTATTGGTTCGCCCAAGTCTCTATCTGGATCGTCAGTTATCTCAATAATTCGCTCGAGAATCTCTTCTTCACCTTCATCTTGCCCTTCGTGTTCCTCGTCCACCTCATCAACCACCTCCTCCTCTTCCTCCTCCTCCTCCTCCACCTCTTCCTCCTCCTCGTCCTCGTCTTCATCAAGAATTTCAATCTCCACCTCTTGGTTATCTTGTCCGCCATCATTGCCTTCAATATCCTCCTCACCGGCTTCTTCCTCAATATTTTCATCTCCCTTCTGTTCATCTTCTACCTCGGCATGTGCCTGTTCAACATCACTAACCTCCTGCATAGCTTCATTGTCATCTCCGTCAACGGCCGCCTTTTTCTCAACTGCGCCGGCTGCCTTTTGTGCCTCATTGAATTGCAACATTATCACTTCCTCAGACTGTTCTGTCAGCTGTTGCAACAACTCGACTTGCTGCTCTTCTGATAAGTTCAACTGGTCGCCATCAGCATTAACGAACTTATGAACAAGATCTTTATCCTTGTCATCTTCAGTGGGTACATCGCCATGGACATCAGCCAATGCCTCCTCGATGAATTGAATCGGTTGCTGCGAGGCTATATCCAAGTCGGACATGTTGCCCGTCTCCATAGCGGCGCACTCGTCTGGCGGCGGCACAGTGATCAGCTTGGGCACTTCGCTTTCCATCTCATTGTACGGCTTCTTCAGCGATATGTTCGAGATGACGTTAATTTTGGGTGCCTTCGCCGATGTCTTTTCCGCATCAGCCTTCACTGGCGACTTGTCGTCTTCAGGGAATTTCAGGACGCCATCCTCCAGAGCTCGCGCCTTGTGAATGTATCGCATGTGCGCGTACAAGCTGACCTCGTTCTTGAATACTTTGTTGCAATAAATGCACTGCTGTTCCCCTTTGGAGTGTTTCTCGTCGACATGTTTGACCAGGCCCTCGCGCGTTATGGCCACATGTGTGCAGACGCTGCACTTCAACAGCATATATTCTGACGCCTCGGTGATGTTGTGCTCCTTCAGCAAGTGACAGTCCAGCTCGGCGCTGCTGGTCGCCCGCCAACCACACTCGGAGCACAGGCGCGGATCAATCTTCTCCTTGTGAATTTCAATCAAGTGGCGTCGGAACGTGCGGTACGACGGCATGCTGACTGGCTTGCCGTTGAGGCCGCAGCGCAGACACAGCCACGGGCCAGTTGTGTTCTCGGCGCCCATGGCGATCAAATCGTGCATTCGTTTGACGTCGATCTTGAGGGGATTTTTGGGCGCATCCTCGATAATCTTAACGAATCGCTGCGGTGCGACGACTTTGGCGGTGGCTGAGGTGGTGGTCATACGATTTTTGTTAGCCTGCGATTGTGCATTGGCACCAGACGCGTACGTGCGTAGCTTAGGCTGTTCTGCCTTGTCGGCGTCTTGATTTGTTGTTTGTGGATGCTTGACGACAGTGTGAATGAACTCATTGGTCTTGGACGATTGGGAGATCTTGACACGAATATTGGCCGAGCTCTTCACCAGGTGTGGATACTTCTTCAGCACTTCACTTATGATCTTGGCGTGATTGGCATTTGTTACCGGTGGTAGATCCTTGCCGGTGGCTGCCGCTACAGCAGCAGCTGCCGCCACCGCTCTTTTGCTGATTCTTGATAGAACGCCGACGGGTCTCGATTGACTGCCAGTGGCGCGTGAAGCTGTTTGTTCATTGTTTTGAGAGCCTGAATCTGAACCACCCGATTTGCCAGTCATTGTTGTACGCTTGTCGCCGGCTGATTGGCTGTTGGCTTGCGGTGATGTCGGCATCATATCCTCGTCATCATCATCATTAAAATGTGTATCGTCGGCCGCGTAATCATTGGCGTCATCCTCGAATTCGGCGGCGGCAATTTGCTTGCGCAAACGCTGTGCCTCTGTGTACTCTTTGACGTCTTCAATGTTTGGCTTTTTCTCTGGCGGCGATGATGACACGCCACGATTGGTCAGAGGACGTTTGTTGGACACGACGGCTGTCGAGCGCAACATATCAAATTTACTGGTGGATTTGTCCTTCTCCTTTTCCCGTTCGCGCTCCTCCTCCTCCTCGGCTTCTTCTTTGATGGCCTGTTTCGCCGTCATCAGTGGCCGACTCTCGTACGAAATGGCGTCAAATGAGTTCTCAAGTTCGCCCTGCACGTCGGAGTCAAATCGAGTCGGTCCCTTCTGTTTGATAATATTGTTTGAGTACTTACTCAATTGCGACTGATCTGAATGTTCCGATTGGACATTGGTCACACGCATCGGTACTGATGTATAACGTGCACTGCCACGTGAGACCTGTCTGCCCTTCATTTGATTAGCCCGGAGGTATGTGACGGGAGAACGGGGCGTCGGTGCTACCTTGTTGGTTGACGGTGATGTTGATCTGGTGTTTGTGCCCGATGATGCCGCAGCGGCTGCATGAGCGGCAGCCGCTATCTTGTTGCCATAAATGTTGTTCAATGTGGCTGGAATACGGAGTCCAGCTTTGTTCAGTATGATCGGATCGCGCGGGCGCGCAATTGGCGGCACCGATGACTTGTGAGCCTCCAGCAGCTTCAGCAAAACGGTCATCTTCATTTCGTGGGCTGTCTTTAGCAGGCGATCGTACATCGCCATCTCGAATTCCAGTGTGCCGGTGTACATAAAGTTGACAATTGGCACGACGACGTCCGCCTGCAGGTGGGACGGCATGATCAGTGTGTCGCCGTCGATCATCTGGCAGTTGGACTCCAGTACGGCGAAATAGTTGGTGCATGCTGACAGCACAAGGCGGTGCACTTTTAGTTGGGAATTGTCGTCAAAGTGAAGTGTTAGGTCGCAGTTCACTGTTGTGTTGAAGAATGTTTGCAGCTTTTGCAGGAAAAAGACCGCCCAGTTGTCCACCTTGACGCACTTAATCTCTGATGTGGCCATGGCGAGGATCTGTCGAAGGGATTTTGTTCGCTTTTAATTGAGATTAAATTAGTGATTAAGCGATCGTTACCTTAGTCTGCTGAAGCAGTGGAACCCAAATCGGCAAGTATTGAGATATTCTGGAAGATCAAAATAAGAAAAATGTTAAGACATGATACAGTTGAAGAATTCTTGCAGTTTTGCACTCTGACAATACGCCAATTTAACCCAGACCATGAACATATTTCTCTGAATTTAAAAAGTTTACATGAACCTGATTTTAGTCACAAAAATGTTTTTTTAAAATATTTCTAGTTTGGTTTAAACAAAATAAATTAAATGTAATTAATTCATTAACGATTTCAATTTTTTAACAACAAACTTTGACTGAGGTTCTTAGACATCTAAAGAAAAGATTTTAAGAAGAAATACAATTATTTTAAAAACAAGAGAGCATTATCACGAAAAACTCCTTCAAATGAAATGAATTTGAATATCGACCCAAAATCTTGAAGCTAATGACAAAGTCAATAATCTTAAAGATATTCATTCATAAACTAATTATTTCAGGGAACGGATAAATAGAATATTGGAAGCCGAAAACTACAATAACCATCAGGTTAAGATGTAAGTAATTAAATTTTGAAATTGCAGATGGAATTGAAATGCCGACCCAAAAACAGGCAACGACGAGTTATTGCAGCTGCCTTGAAGACAAAACGCATCTCAAATAACGTTTCGGGAAGAAAAAAATACGCTCTAGAAAACGTGCCCCCCTACGTCTGTCTGATTTCCAGCGCAGCACAAACAGAAACCACACCAGACCACACGAATAGGGCCAGAAATCAGAACAAGCAACATGGATATGCATTACGTCACTACAAGTCGAATACGTACGCAAAGTGTGCGCTGCATATGTGGTACACGCTAAGTACTCCGCGGCTTCTTTCCAAAGTATGCGATATAGGCGAAGGCGTCGCTCGTCCGAATCCAAATGTGGGAGGGTTTAGGACGCCTAAACGGCATTTAAACAATATGAAAACAAGAAGGCATTCCAAAAACTGACGGATGCACTTACTTGATGCAGGTCGTTGCAACCGCTGTTGCAGTTGATGCTCGGTATAGTTGAAAGAGAATTGACGAGGCGCGTCACTTCACTAGCCAAATGTGTGCGCGGCACACACGCGCAGCCCAGCACTTCTATACTGGCGGGCCTGTGCGGGGGCTTCACCAACAACAGAAAAACACACAAACGCTGTCGTCCTGGCTTCCAAAACACACACACAATTCACTCCCTAGAATGGCCACATCTCAAAAATTCCGTGGAAAAACACGCTGAACTGACACAGACCGGGATGACAAGCAAAATGCGCCGCGGCTTCACTTGCTTTTCCTTTCCTTCTTCTCGTGCAATACAATTATTATAACGGCTCAATGTTGTCACACAGCCTCACACTCGCACACACACACACACACTTACACACTCACACACGTGCAACTTCACTGATTACAGTAGAATTCACAGTTTGACAAGCGTGAAGCGTAAGAGGGACAGAAACCACAAAAAAAAAACTTCGAATTCAATGGATATTCATGAATGTTGGTGTAGCCAGGGATGAGGGAATTCGCCGCGGATGCGCCCAAACTGGCCAGCTCTGGGCGGTTCGGTGCGTCCAAAACACTGAAAACGTGACACTTCAACACGGCCACACCACAATTTAATGGCACTGCCAACTACTTGGTGTATTTATTACCAATTTATCCTGGCTGAATGGGATGCCACACGCGCGCGCTTTGCCACAGCTATCGAGAAACTTCACCAAATGACGACACGACGAAAACAACGCGAGTTCGTTCAAAATATCGCCTTTTTCTTCTTCTTGACTTGTTAATCTCAATTTCAACTTTCTCAACCAATTCGCAGAGGTCCGGCGTTGGCTGTGCCCGCCATTGAATAGATGTCGCTTTGTGGTGGATATAATCGGATACTCACCCAAGTGACGGCTGTGAGCTGTGTTAAGTACCCAAGTACGTTCTTATGCGGGGAAACTCACTTGGCGACGGCGTCTGAGCTGCGACTATTCCAATATATCGCAATGGCGCCGCCATTTTGGTGTTATGACCAGCTATGCGGATACTCAACACGCGAATTGCACACGCCACAATTCTCAACACTGTTGGCGCACACCAGCACACGTTTTCCCTATATGGATGGCGGATGCGAGATGGATTCGGCTGTTGTGTGGGTGAGGTGGAAATACTTTAGGCGAAATTCGAACGAGATTGGTTTTGGTTGTGTGGGAATTGTCGAATGTTTGTGGAAAGTTACCAAATGGCGTTCGAATTTCTGTGGAGATGTGGCTTTAGAAGCTGTGACGTCAACGTTTCGTATTCAAATTATGACAATCAGAAATTTGTAACGAGAATTTTTTATTTAAGAAAATTGAAAAAAAAATGTAATAAGCATAAGCATACCACCTCAACATTTAGGTTAATTATTTTTATTTTTTTAAATGACAAAACAAAAATTCCAAATGACAAATAATTAACTGGGCTGCATAATTTACAAATCATGCTAATTGCTGCGTTGGTGGATATTACTTATATGTTGCGTTTGTGGTGAATTTCAGATATTGCATGAAAATAGTGGAAAACTCTCAGGAAGGCATCTTCCACAATATTGATTTTCCACAAACGTTGTAGGCTGCGTGCGCATTAGTCTGTACGCAACCCATAGTTTGGCGCTTCATGCAAGAAGTGCTTCAACAGCAAATGGATGTTAAGCTTGCTGGTGGTGTCCGACCGCCAGCCACACTCGGGGCACAGACGCGGATCAATAGTCTCCATGTGAATTTCAATCAAATGGCGTCGAAAATCGCGGTACGACGGCATGCTGAAGGGCTGGCCGTTGAGGCCGCAGGACAGACACAGCCACGGGCCAGTTGTGTTCTCGGCGCCCATGGCGATCAAATCGTGCAATCGTTGGAAGTTGCCATTGAGGGATTGCTGCGGTGCGACGTCTGTGGCGATGACTGAAGAGGTGATGATCTCCCGATTTATGTTGGCTTCCGATTGTGCATTGGTACCAGACATGCGTAGCATAGACGGTGCTGGAATTGCGACCTTCACTAGCTGCGAGTTCATTATCACTTCACTTATGATCTTGGCGTGATTGGTTCTTGGTGGGAATTTCATGCCGGTGGCTGCCATCATCGTTCTTTTGCTGATTCTTGTTAGAACGCCGACGGGCCCCGATTGACTGCCAGTGGCGCGTGAAGCTGTTTGTTCATTGTTTTGAAAGCCTGAATCTGAACCACCCGATTTGCCAGTCACTGTGGTACCCTTGTCGCCTGCTGATTGGCTGTTTGCTTGCGGTGATGTCGGCATCATATCCTCGTTATGATCATCATTCAAATGTGTATCGTCGGCCGCGTTATCATTAGCGTTGTCCTTTTCCATTTCCCATTCGCGCTCCTCCTCGGCTTCCGTGTTGATGGCCTGTTTCGCCGTCATCTGTGGCCGACTCTCGTTCGAGATGGCTTCAAATTCGCCAGGCACGTTGGAATCTTCCGATTGGACATCGGGCACAAGCATCGGTACTGACGTATAGCGTGCACTGCCACCTGCCACCTGTCTGCCCTTCATTTGATTAGCCCGGAGGTATGTGATGCGAGAACGAGACTTCGGTGCTACCTTGTTGGTTGACGGTGTTGTTGGACTGATGTTAGTGGCCGATGATGCCGCAACGTGTATCTTTTTGCCAGAAATTTTGTTGCGAGCCTCCAGCAGATTCAGCAAAGTGGTTAACTCCATTTCGCGGGCTGTCTTTAGCAGGCGATCGTACATCGCCATCTCGAATTCCAGTGTGCCGGTGTACATAAAGTTGACAATTGGCACGACGACGTCCGCCTGCAGGTGGGACGGCATGATCAGTGTGTCGCCGTCGATCATCTGGCAGTTGGACTCCAGTACGGCGAAATAGTTGGTGCATGCTGACAGCACAAGGCGGTGCACTTTTAGTTGGGAATTGTCGTCAAAGTGAAGTGTTAGGTCGCAGTTCTTTGCGTTACTGAATAATCTGTACACCCTATTCTGGAAAAAGGCCTCCCAGTTCATCACCTTGACGCATCTAATCTCTGATGTGGCCATGGCGAGGATCTGTAGAGGGGATTTTGTTGCTTTTTATTGAGTTTAGTTTACCTTACTTTTGTACATTTCGGTATTTTTAACTAACTATGAAAATAAAAACATATAAACTTGTTGTCACATATATAAGGATCAAGGATACTTTCAAGCACTTTCACTTGATCATTTTTTTCAGGTGTGTAAATTAAATAATATAAATAATAATAATTAGTTAAAAATACCGAAATGATGTTATTAGTGCCTTATACATAAAAGAACATGTTAAGGCGTTTTTATTTTCAAAGTTCGCGACAATTTCACTAAGTCTTCGGGCATGAAAGAATTTTATGTAAATTTCAGAAACCAATAAATGCTATTGCAATTCACTTAAAAACATGAACACGAAATGTTGACAATTAAACAAAAATGGAAATATTCATTTAAACAAACACAAAACACATATTTTCTTACATTTGAAAAAACAATATTTTCACAGCACGATGCAACTCAAACGAAAAACAATCAGCAACTGAAAATGTCGGCAGCGACCATTAACGACGAAACCTTAGCACAGAATTTTTTATCCTTTTTTTGCGCACTTAAACAACGAACAATTACCGAAGCGCAGGATTGCCTGAGCTGATCTAAATGTGAAGCCGTGGGGTAGGGGTAATTGCGTTTTTTTGCGCATTTTTTGCGTAATTTTAATGTACAAAGTCTAAATGAAATAAGCTCAGCCTTTTTAAATGATCCTTTCTCCTCCTTTTTAAATGATTGCTGAAATTATGGCATAAAGAAACGTACAAATAAAACGAAGACAATTTTTATTAGAAATTATTGCAAATTACAAATTGATCGGTAAAATCAGGTTATTTATTATGAATTTAATGAAAAGGCGTCACAAAATTAATAAATCAATCATCAGAACGGTACATTTCAGTGAAAACCACCTGCGCCTTTAAATTGTGAAAGTAATCAAGAAAATCTTCGGCAAATTCCAAGACAATGGCGTCAGGGAATTCGTCTTTAATAGCACCCTGATTGGCGAATTTGTAAAGAACAGCGAACAAGCGCAACAGGTGATGGGCAGAGTACCACTTGACCAGGATCATCGGCACATTGGGCATCCGTTGCACCAGCGCAGAGAACTGATACTGTTCGCGAAGATACAGCAAACGGCGAGACAGCAGATCGTTGAAGAGCGTTATTAGCGTATCCTTGAATATCGGAAGCTTCTCGTTGTCGTGATGTGTGCCACGCCAATTGCAGTATCCCTCAATGACAGACTCGGCGGACAGTCGGGCCGGTATAGAGTGGAGTTTGTTCTGGTTCAAGATATCATCCTCCTCCAATAACAAGAGACTGACCAGTTGGTGCGGAATCCGGAAATTGACACGATTCGGCAATCTGTTCTCGATGCCATCATAGGAAAATGGTATCAGTGGAGAGAACAGCGTCAACGTAGTTTCCCTAAACAATTAAAATGATTTAGTTCACTTAAATAGATTTAGAAAATTGTAATTCATGCTCACACATTTTCATTTTTAACAGCGAAGGACACGTTCAAGGGATGAACGACATGCGGCATTAGCGGGGATTCCCCGTCAGGCAGCTTAATCGGAATCGTGCGAATGTACTTGAATGATCCGGTGACGCCACTTTTGGCGACTGCATAGTTGCACATTGAATGCAACGTTTTGAGAATTGGATTGCAGCGAATCAATTTGAAGTAAGTGACACACTTTTCCGGATTGTTGTTGAATGGCTCAATGCGGAGTTCCATTGGAATTATGTCGTCATTTTCCAGATCAATGATGCGATTTTCTGGCACCCATTGCTGGCACCTGATACAGAATTGCATTAATGTCAACCACCTGAAGATCCATTGTACTTACTGTTTGGCAACTGGACAGGTTGTGCATCCAAGCAAGTAGATGCAGCCCATGTTTCGCTCGTTGCAGATTGATAGCACCCAGCCCTTGCTGAAAGAGCCCTTATGGAGCCACACCACCACTTGACCTCTATTGAACCTTTGCTCTTGCACTTTGCTCGTGTTGTTACCCATTGCAGAATACGACGTAGAAAAACAATTCTGCAAATTAAACATTTCCTTATACACAAATATTTTCAGGGACCATTTTAGAAAAAAAATCTTCAAACAAAATCCTTGGAATTAAATTTGGCCAGTTGACAGTAATTGGGCAATTTTTTTTTTTGTCTGCCTGCCTATTTCTATTTGGCCAGTGAAATTTGTTAATTCCTTTTTGTTTGAATTTCTGTTTCTTTACATTAAAAAGTTGTCCTCGAGCAAACATTTAACTATTTCTCGTCCAGTAACCTTTTTTTTCTTCCTTTTAAAACCTTTCACGTTGAACAGCAATTATTTTTGTTTCTTTAGTGTACAGTTAAAACTGTAAATGTCACAAATTTATTTTATGATTAGACGAATAAATTTACTCACAAAAAAGGCCACTTAAACACGAAAATATGAAGCCACTTAACTTTTATAAATTGGGAAATAAAATAATATGTTTAATCCAAAAAATATATTTTAAAAACACAAATATTGTAATTATGAAAAAAGGCGTGTGAGTAGGACCGCTTTCAATCAGCGTTCAGTTTTCAACTATTTATGTAATTATGCTCATCACTCATGTAAGTGCAGAGTCGCGAGTCTTCGACGCTTTTAAAAATGTGCATCTTTCTGAGAGAACTGCAAGATGCACCGTGCAAGAAAGAGAGAGAGAGAGAGCATTTATGAAAATTCATTTTTGCGCCAAAGAGAAAGAGAGTCGTCGGTTTTTTGCAATTAAACATAATATTATATAATTTACTTCGTTCGATTTGCAGAACATACATTTACAGGTAAATTTATGCTGCTGCACGGTGCTTCACCTTTGTGCTTTATAGATATTAAATGCTTAATCTCAGTTCTTTTATGCGCATGATCATTAAGCCGAACGTGGTAAGAACAAAGGACCTATGTCCATGTTGATGCATTGAATTGTTTCGCGCTGTCTGCGGTCAAAAAAACTAATAAAAAAATATGAATTCTAAAAGGACGACGTCGCTTGCATAATTGCTGTTAAAGGAATGCAAAAATACCTCAGGCGCTGACTTTTGTTGCGCGGTAAAGCGGCGAACACACCGGAGGTATCAGACGGCAAGAGGAGGATCAATTGTTATGCAATTCTTTTGACGGGCTTTATTATTTCAGAAAATGCATCTTGGAGCTCGGTACTCTTAATTGTTGTTTGTAATTAATTCATTGTGATTTTCCAGGAAAATTGTTATTATCCAATCTAGTAAACACAATGATCGTGATCATGAATACTAATGAGACAGAATAAGGTGCGAATTATGTTTAATGGAAACAAAATTAACTGTTTTTGTTAGTTGCCCTTGAAATCGCCGACGGGTTAATGTCCGCAAAGTCAGCCAACTCATTTGACATTGGCAATTGATGTAAGAGGTCAAATGGCTGAAGTGTGTGAACAACTCTTCTAGAACTCTTAGATTCTTGAACGATTGCGTATTTTCTGGTTTCAAAATCCTTGTCATTTACTGACAGACTTAAATTCCTTGAATGTTAGGAAGTAACAAGATCATGTCCATAGGTATCAGCGTTAGAGGAATTTGGAATAAACAGAATAAGTACAAAAGCTTTTCAAAAAAGATCATCACCTATTAATATTACTTACAATAAATCTAAGATGATAGTTATATACAATAGATTTTTTTTTACTGCGAATCACAGCAACATATAAGTCATTCTTTGCTTAAGATCACATCTAGAAAATAGAATAGAATATACTATGTACTACTTATGTATAAAATCATGCACCGGCTCTCCCTGCCGCTTGTTTTTTTTCAGGACTTGTCAAGGAAATGTATAAAAAGTGCATCTTAATGCTCACAAACAATTAAAACTGTATAAAAAAACCCACCTAAAATGTTAATTAAAATTTTGATAATTTGGCAAGGGGTACCCCTTGCCTTTTTTTCATCAGTTTTTCCACAAAATCCACAAAAATTGAGATAGCGACTTTAAATCTCGAATGGGTGTTGTGGATGCATGTGCATGCAATGCTGTTCACTTAGAACATTTTAAAAATGCATATTTTTGCAAATGTAATTTTTCTGTTTTGTTTGTATATACGAATATATGAAATCTTGCACCGGCTCTCCCTTCCGCGTGTTTTTAATATGATTTCCATGAATTGATCACAAAGATTTGACCTATAGGGCAGAATTAGGCTGTAAGATAATGTCCAAATCTTACCCATTTCAATTGTTTTCTTCACTGAATTTTTGAAAAGAAAATCCAATTATTAATTTTTCTGGAAACCACATTTAATTGTTGGCCTCATACATTTCAGAGAAGATCATTTGCTGCTTCAAATTGATGAAGTACTGAAGAAAATCATCGGCGAATTCCAACAAAATGGCATCTGAGGAGTCCTGCTTGACCTCACCCTGATTGGCGCACTTGAACAGCACAGCGAACAAACGCAGCAGATGATGCGCCGAATAGATCTTGGCCAGTGACACCATCACGTTTGACAGGCGCTGCATGACGTCGCACAGCTGATACTGCTCCTTCCGATACAGCAGCCGGGTGGCCAGGACTTGATTGAAAAGCTGTATCAAAGTCTCCCGGAACAAGACGAGCTTTTCGTTGCTATGAATCTTCTCTCGACAGTTGAAGTAGCCGTCAATGACGGATTCGGCGGACAGGGCGGCCGGAATGACGTGCAACCTATGCTCGCGGTAGATCGAAATCTCATCGAGCAGCAAAAGGCTTCTCAGTTGGTAAGGAATTTTGTAAATGGGAAGGTCTTTTGGTAGGATTTTATCAAGGTCCTCGTACGAGAAGAACGCCAGCTTGGGTTGCAATAGAATGTTAAGTGTTCTGTAAACAAAGCGTCAGGATCGCATCACTTTTTTTTTTATATAATAGAACAAGCTTACACTTGATCCCTGATAGCGTTTATGCAAACGATGATAAGATGGACATCTTTTGGGGCGTCTGGATCTTCTATGTTGCTCAACTTAATGGGCAGAGTACGAGTATATTTGAACGTGCCGTTTATGCCACTTCTGGCGATGGCATTGCACTTCATATGCTGAATTGTCGTCGCCACTGGATTGCGACGAATCAGTTTGAAGTATTCGAAGAAAATGTCCTGATTCAGACATTTTGGACGCATTTTGAGAGATACAGGAATTATATCATCTCTTTGAGCTTTTACAAGTCTCTTTTCACCCACCCACTGTTGACATCTTGAACATTACATACATTTCTGGTCAGTTTTTGTCATTTTTTCGGTTGCATTTACATGGTAACTTACTCATTCAATGCAGAGCATGTGGTGCATCCAATCAAGTAGACAGCCTCGTTATCCACGGTGGCCGCTGACAGCACCTTACCATTGGAGAACAATCCCTGATGCAACCACACAACCATTTCACCTATATGAATCGGAAATTGTCTCAAGACGACCGTTCAGTCTCTAACGCATTACTTTCTTACCTTTTTGGTACTTTCGTTCAGCTATTCTGCTTGGCTTATTTCCCATTTTTAAGTTAAATGCTATGAGCAATTTTCAGCAGTATCTGTAAATTTAAGATTTTTAGACATAAAATGCTTGTCAATTTGAAAACTTTAACTTGACACTTATTTAGTCATGCTAATGCAATTATTTTTAATTATAAATATTTTCATGATCACATTTAGTTTTATAAATGTTTATGTTAACTTATAAGATTTAAAATCCTTTCTTTGTGAATTTAATGTTGAAGATTTCTATGTTACATAAATAACTAGTTCACAAATAAAACTTTCGTTGCTTTTTATCATCCCCTAAGTGGTTTATAATATTTCATTGCAAATAAAGGGCAAGAACAACGAAACTTGGAGATAATTTTAAACGAAGAAGCATTTAACTGATTCAAAGTATTTGTTGTTTCACAGGACACATTTCGAAGCGCTTATGTGACTACGATAAATTCATAAATATGTTGTGGTACAAGATCTCAGAAATCTTTGATCTGAAATGAATTTTTGACACAAATAAATTGAACAGATAAGCACCAAATCAATCACTTATTCACAGTAAAAAGAAAAGAAAAAGTTCAACACTATAACTCACATTTTTAATCAACTAATAAGAAACGATCACCTAAGATGCAAACACAGAAAACTAATGTGAGCGATTTCACAATTTTAAGACAACTAACAGAGATGCAGTACTGCACCAACTGCAAGAGAATGCGACATCGTCCTGTGATCTCGCTCAATCCATCAATCACCTACACGCAAGAAGGTGTAAAAGTGTTAATTGATTTATACGAATGTGTGAAAAGTGCAACGTTCTGCGAAGAGAACTGCAAGCTGCAGCGCAAAAGTATGAATGATGCAAATAGTGGGGGGCGTCAACAAATTCTAGTTAAATCAGATGAGGATCTCTTCCTTCGCGATAGAGATTTATCAGCTGTCCTTATCAGTCATATTCTAAAATTCTGAGTCACGCCAAAAACTCTTGATTGTCGGTAAGAAGTTTTCCTGAGATTGAATTATTTCTTTAAACAACATTTTTAAAAGTCAAGGGAGGATATTTTATTTGTGGAAGTGAGCAATTGAAGTAGTGGAACGAAATCGGAAATCCATTGGAAAACTATTTTTTTTATTGATTATAATTATTAGTTAATTAAAAATTAGTTCAATTTATAAAACTTTTCCAGAGATTTTGAATGCATTATAGGAAACTCATCTAGTATGCATTTTGGCGTTAAAAAAATGACGGTTGTGTTCTTTGCTACATCTTTGTTACTACCAATGTCCTGCGAATACATTTACCTAGGACACAAACTAATAAATTTATATTATCCGATATTTGCTTTTTTCTTCAAAAAAAAATCAAGATTAGTAGTAAGGTTTCTAAAGCGAAGATATAAAAATGGCTACTGAGTACTTTTTACAAATATCTCATAACCAGAGATTTTCTTTGTTTCCGAATATAAGAAAGTTTTTTTTTCTCACAATAAAGCGCCATCTACGTGTGAAAATAAATACAAATAAAGAAAACTATCAAAATGAAGAACCTTTGCTGTTGCAAACTTATAGCTCTCAATTTTGATTTGAAGAAATTCATCTTATTTAAGTTGAAAATTTCATTAAGTACAGAGAGCTTTAACAACTTTAAAAATTTCCATTTAGTAAAAAAAAATACATTTTAAAATCAATCAGTTATCAACACTTGACACTTGCTTCTACTCAAGTCTTAAAAGAACAATGCATCATTACTTATGGTACTTAGTCATTTCTTATCAAAATACTCGGGCGATAAGTTGCGCACAACCAAAGTGGCGCGTCGAATGTCCTAATTCAAAAGTCTTGTACCATTTCCCTTTGCTTCGCCGCTGAACGTCTTGTTGAGCGCATGTGCAGCGCTGAGACATGAAAGATGAAACTAGAAGGAGCCGACTAGTGAATCCATCTGACTTGATATCACGAATACCGAAAAGGGGAATTTACAGAGCCGAACGAATCAGGGACTCGATTTTGTTTCCTTGAATCTGATTTGTCGCAGATTCGGGCTCTTTTGTGAACGCCTACTTTCATTGGGATGCTGTTGGCTTCAATGTTCGTCATCTGCACCACAGCTCAGATGGAGTCAATTATATTTATTTAAGACTTATTCTTATAAGAAACAACTGAGCACAAATGATTTGATGAATTGATCTTAGGGCTCAAGAGCCATTCGTTTTAACGGAAATTGGCGAAGCGAAAAGTTGTAGGTGAGTGTCTTGTGCAGATGACCAAAAAGTTAAGGATCATCAAATATCACTATTTATCTAAGTCTTGGAAGATTTATTTATTTTTAACTATTGTTTACGTATATGAATATTTGT
>JANSTS010010333.1:21403-33029 GCA_026546915.1 Sylvicola fuscatus
TCTTAAATCTTACCTTAACCATAACAACTTTAAAACAACACAATTAACACTCATCTTCCACTACCCAGCGACACTTCAATCACCATATGCGATCTACACGTGTTAATTGACTAATTGTGGCCGCCTTAGAAATGCTCATAGGCATCATCTTAAGTCACCTCTGACAACTGACAACCGACGTCTAGAAGCTACATGCCAGGAATGCCCAGCCGAGTCGAGGCGTGCAGAAAAAGTTGCATCAAAGAGCGCAAATGGTGTTTTGTATTGCAAAGGAAGCGCCAGCACCGGGTGGCCGGCGAAACGAGTCTGTCGCCCAAGACTTTATGGAAATACAATATCAGTGACATCCCGGCGAAGATTAGAGGCGCCCCATCATCAACTTCCCATAGCCACATTTCTATGTACTTCAGCTGAATGTTTATTCGGTAAACAAAGGACGCGGTCGACGCGCTGTCGCGTCGCGTCGCGTCGTCCTGCGCGGTAAAAGCGTTAATTCAATGAGTGCACCGCGTCGCGTTGTTGTTTCTGTTTTTCCGTACATCTGGGTAAAGATACAAGAAAAATGCTGACATCTGCCACAGTTATTGGATTCCCCACTGATTCTACCATTTTAATTAAACGAAATTAACATAAACGGTTTCAAAATGGCTCCTCGATTCGCTCAAAGCACTTCGAGGATCTGCTGGCTCAAAGTTAAGTTTTCTATTACTATTGTACTGTTGGATACAAATTAAATGGTTCATTTGCTACCTTAAACCCTTTCTAGTGACGGCACGTCTTAGACGTTTCACTACAAAGATTTTCATTGTTGGATTGGATTTACTCTTGAAGTAATAGGCTGTTGAATGTCGCAATATTTTGCTACATTAAGTTTGAATTGTTGCGATGTGCAATTGCTGATGTGGAAATCTTGGGTTGAAATATTGCTGTTAGCCGTTCAAGGACGCCCTATTGTTCGCCTGCTATGGCATTACCCTTACTGAATTTAATAAAAGGGTTTTAGTATGACTATGACTCTTATATTTAAGATATAGAAAGCGAGTACATTTGTTCAGTACATTGTTTTGTCAAGGTATTAACAGATTACTTAGACATATTTGAATCGAACAGGTTTTTTAACCGTTCGCCCGCTTTTCTTTTTAAAAATACTAATTTTCTTACGGTTATTTTGGGTTTCAAGAAGAGTACATATATGTAAAATAAAATTAATGTAAAATTCCTTGACAATCATTGATTATGATTGACTTTCATCAAATCAACTTGAATAAATATAAATATTAACCAATTATTCTGTTGACAAATTTCCTCAAGATAAAATTCTAAAGATAGTTTGCCATATTCCCGTTTAATAATTTATAAGAAAACTAGAAATCAACTATAAAGTCAATCTGTCTCGCCCCAATAAATGTTTGATCTATGGCCAGTAATTATGTTGTCATATAATGTACTTAGGCATAAGTACAATATGCCATTATGACCCATTAAATGTGCATTGTGACAACCATTGGGATGAGGAGAGCAAAATTGCCTGAAGCCACCACCAACAGCGCCCATAACAATGCCAAAACGACGAAAAACACCCTTTCTCTGTCTCTTTCCAGCTACTAGACTGGCGAGGACCAACAGCTACAACGTCGATGAAGCTGTACGAAATGAGGTCATCCGCTAGTACTAAGGCAGATCTGGCTCGTAGTTGCGGGCCAAACACCAGAAATCAAAACAGAAGAAAACGGGGTTGCCGCTCACTCCCTGGTGTGGCGGATTCCCAATTCAAAAGTCATTCAGGAGTACGAATATGTGTATTGAAAACTGTGGCCATTGTGGAAGCGGCGCGGGGAGCTCGCGCTCTACATGTCCCCCGGGGTGAGTGCGTACAAAACGCGGGCAACGCGAACTATTAAGTAACGACTTGGAATCCCATTCATAGAATAGGCGCATATCAATGTATGTTCTCGTGTGTGCCAGAGAGGAGTGACTGAACTAGACACAATCGCGACGCTGTGGGTCTTTCAAAATGCAATCTGGCGGTATTTTTTTATTTTTTTTTATATTTTCCCAAATGCTGTTGGGTCACGTGTTTTAGTTCATTGTATTTTGCTACAATGGCTAATAGGTTTCGTCGATTTCGTAATGGCGAATTGACAGATTTCATTCAGATTTATGAAGTACGACTAGTAGCTGGTCTACTTTCAATTTGGACTGACCAATTTTGGTAAGGCTATGAATGAATGCTGACAGAATGTTATCGATTCCATATTTGGCAAGAACTTAATCAGGTATTTGACTTATGTTTTTTGGTGGACCGGAAACGCATTCTTTTGCCTTCAGGCTTCTAAAAATTATTATTTAAAAAAGTCATATTTAAGCTTTTAAACCCACGAGTTCAACGAATACGAAAAACGTTAGAACAAACTCAATTGCAGAAGTCCTGGATCTGAATCTGATTTTCTAAATAACCACCAATTTCAAAACAACAACAATTTTCAAGGTAGAATATGGAATTTCAAGGTCAAGCTTTCAAAATTCTCTTTAATAAAAAGTCAAGTTTGAATGCGTTAAAAAATCTTCAAGGTCAAATTCCTAATCAAAACTCATTAAAGACTCTTAAAATGTGCGAGATAGAAACTATATTAAGAAAAAGAAAAAAAAACAGAAGTTCAATTGAAGCCGTCCGACAAACTTTAAGCTTTAGCGGCATTTGGCTTTTGATTATTTCCAGTTTCTATTATTCTTATTGTTGTTACAGTTGTACTCATTCGATAAATAATATATTATTACAAAATGAACATATGCAGTGAATATGGGCAAAACGTGCCTACTTGATGTTGTGAAATAAAATACTTTGAGAAGCCAGCAAGTCAGAGGGAGATCGAGACCCCAAAAAAAAAAAAACACTAGAATAAGATAATCGCACGGTGAATTAAAAATAAATTAAACTTCTGGACAAAAATTGAGAGATGAAATGCGCCGTTGAGAATAGTAAAGTAAATGTGACGAAGAAAAAGGAAAAACAGCATAACAACAAATCGATCGAAATGAAATAAATTGAAATGAATTGGAGTTCTTTGTGTCCAGCGGCTCGCAAGAAACAATTGAGGAAACCCGGTGGAAATAGAAAAACGCGCACAGCCCGTGAATAGATCCATTCCGAAATATCACTGTAAGTTTGGAGGTCCATTGTTACACAATATCCCTACTTAATTTGATTTCATTCAGTGCTCAGTGTTGTTCTTCACTTCTATTCTATGCTTTTTTTTATGTTTTTAATGTTGTTCTGTAATATTAGTTTTCATTTGATTTTGACTGTTCTTTTACATGTCGACATGGCTTCTATTTACTTTTAATTTATTTAGTCAAACACTTTATGTGCGGTGAAAACAGCGCGCTTGCCTGACGACGCGGCGCGACGCGAATGCGCGGGGGTACGAATACTTACGGGGGTTTGGCGGCAACGTCTGATTCTTTGGGTAAGATCTTCGATTTCATAATGGACAAGTCGATTCAGTCAATTGTTAAGTGCAAATTGAATTTAGGAACTGAGGACCGCACTGAAGCGATGATCGATGTTTTGGAAGTGACGGCTACTTTGGAGTTAATTGCATTTGGATTTTCCTCAATTTTTTTTTGTGAATTTGGGACGTACCAGATTTTGTTTGTTTTGGAAACTGGAATAGAAATTTAGATTTTTCGGATATTACCAGAAAAAATCTATTCCTATTTTTTCCCACAACGAGATTAGAGATTCCCAGATCCCCGAATTTCATTTTTAATTATTATATTGCTTACATCTTCTAAGGCCCAAATGCAGGACCCAAATTTCATCCGTAAAATGCCTTAAAACAAATAGGAATTTTAATTATCAAATCTTTATGCAAATATTTCATTTTGATTGCCGAGACCCCTAGAAAGAATATCCAAAACATTTTAAGATACAAAATTCAGTCGAACTAAGCTAAGCTCCTGCAGGTGCGTTATTGTGATAGCTGAATTGTTGTCACTAAAGATCGACTGCGAAATTTCCTTTAAGAGGGTAACTTAGAGTCACCCAATGTTGTATAATCAAATTAAAATGCAAACAAAGCAAAAAACATAAGGAATTAGCGCCCATGTTTTAGGGTGTTTGATCCTTAAATAGTTTCGTATAATAAAATAAAGTGACAAAAGTAGCAGGGAATTGTTCATTAAAATGGACTTATAGAGAATCAATAGAAATACCCTTCTGCGAAAGCTGTTTTCTTTTTTGTTTTTTAGAAGGATATTATTTGTAATCCCGTCATGAATTTGAAATAAGATTACCGTCATAATAAACCGTTCCCAGATTACAAGTCATTTAGACAACCAACTAGATTCTGTAATAATTGTCAATAAATTTGGCCGAAAATTCTGCAAAATTGGCCATACCATCCACCTCGGTCTCCCATATAACTTCCATTTCATCTCTGGTACATGGCAGATTTTCAGGTCCCAGCCAGCCACAACATTTTTGCGCTAATTTATTATACGCAGACGCGCGCCGCTTACACCAAACCAGCCTCAATAAATATGTTACTTGGCGCGATAGCCACAAAGGGGGCCAGTGGGGCGGACTGGCACGACAGGCCAACCTTTAGCCACAACGACGGACGACGGATGACGGACGACGACGCGACGCGACGCGACGTTAAAGTCTTTCAATTGAAGCAATGTGCGCGCGCGCGCTTCGTCATATTTTTAATAATATATGCCAGCCAACAATAACATATAATCGGACGCGAATGTGTGAGGGAGAGACCCACAAGTCTTGTCAAGACGCCTTACTGGAATTTGTTGTTTTGTACGTTATAGTCGAGTGTCAGCCCACGCAAAATGTTTCGCCGTTTTAATTCATTGCCCCATCGCGAATTTCGTTTGGGTCGCTTAGTCAATTCCACAGACGACGACGATGACTACGACTTTTGAGGCGGAGGGAGGCGCAGGATGTGCGGCGGGGATGGTGCGAAACCGAGCTGAAGAAATCAAATGTCTTTTGGGTTGGCAATTGCATTTGGTTAAGAATTTTTAGGGACTGCTTTTTTGAGTGTTTCTCCTGAAAAGCTTGACTTATAATTTTTTTTGACAAAAGAAAAGCTTTTAACCATTAGCATGATGAGTAATTAGAAGATAACAAAACATTGTAAGATGTCACTGAATTTTGTAGTTTAAAAAAATGTAATCACACTTGGAATGAATCTTTATAAATAAACCCCTCGATTGATTTTTTGAATTTCTTAAAAACAAATTTACATTTATCTGCCCCATTGGTATCGTTTTCTGCTTTTTTTTTTTTATAATTTCTTAATAAAGTCCAACCGTATCCATTTAATAGCCAGCATTTTTATTACCATCGACGCACTTGATAGCGATTGGTTTCAGTGTGCTTTGCCTTCGTAAACATTTAAGATTATTAAGCGCCTCTCCATGCTTAAGGATATCACATTTCATGCAATCCGTGGATGATGCTCACTACTCAGATGTGCACAGGTTTCTTTGAATCGCGACTCGTACCAAGATGAAAATAATATGATGGCAAATGAGCTGCAGTGGACGATAACTCAATTGATTTTATTGGGAAACAGATCCGGGAGCTGGTGGCTAATTTCACTGAATCGAGCCGCAGGAAGCTCGGTCCAAATCGAGATTAGATTGTATTTCATGGATTTTTGGTGTTTTCAAAAATCACCCAAATTCCAAAATAACTCCAGCATCAGAATGCAGATTCGTCATTCACCTATCTAGTTCGAAAAATTCCATCCAATGTGGATGTCATCGCGCCGCATGCCACAAATTGCGATGACCGTACGTCATGTCGTTCCCTCAAATGATTACTTTATACCCTTCTGTCAGGATACGCACTCAATTTCCCCATACAATAGTTAGTTTAACATTATGGCAATAAATCCCATACAATCTTGACCATAGTAGAAAGAGCAATTCTTCCGTCATTTCGGCAATCAATTTCAATAAATCTATAAAACAGCGCCGAACTGGCATTTATGTAGCAAGGCATGCAGCGGCAGTGCTGGCCCCGAAAATCGCAGCGTTAAGACAATAAATAGCCTTAAAGAACGGACAGCACATAAATAATACCGACTACAAAGTTTGTTAGTTCCTTCTTGTATTTGTCTTGTAGTTTGGCTCAGTTTGTTTATGTTTTAGCAGAGAGAAGACATCTTCTTGTGCTGTAGTTTATTAAATCTCGACGCCATAAACGACGAGCGCTCGGCATAAATTGGCGCAAGGATGGGATTCTCGAATGAATTCATGGGATCCTGCTGTATCCAAAGATTGCACAATCTAAATGGAATATTCGTTACCTCTATGATAAGTGGAGTCCTGGCAACGTTGGTGAATAATTCGGCTGATCCCTTCCATTTGTCGAAATTTATGAATCCAAAGTCACATGGCGTCCACTAGCCAGCAGAAGCTCAAGTTCGTCCATGTCTGCCATGATTGTGTATTAATATTATGATTGCTGGGACCCAGTCGTGCTGGTGTGCTTTCATTGATGCAACTTTGCGTCCGTCTGGCCATGTGTGTGCGTGTGTGGAATTCAGGAATCAAATCAAATAAATTCATGGTCGAAGCAGAAAAAAGAATTATTAGGACATATCTCGCGTGTCATAGTTCAAACGGCAGGAGGGATTGGTCCTTTCAGCTGTAACTGAAGCCTCGTATATGGAACTCAGTCAGCCACCACTTGCCACCGCGCGTGCATATCGCCTTCGCTTCTTCTCCACTTGAATCAATTTCCAGCCCAGCACGAGATTTCTCACTCACCGTCTTATCTTCTCTTCTACTGTTACAAAGAGATGCGTTGTCGTTATATTTATATTGCGTATATATTTGCCTCTGATTCTTTGCGCTTCCTTCCGAGAACATAAAAGATTTTCGCTTGGTTCTATTTCTTCTTCTTCTTCTTTTTCTCGTGTCTTATTTTCCTCCTTTCTGTTTTTGGTTGTGATGTTTATGCTGTAGCTACGCTTAATCTATTTATGTTCGGTAATTTTGTTACATAATTATATTTTCCGTCTCCAAATCTTTAGATGAGTTTGATGTCGAGTGTCGTTTAATAGATTTTTGTTTGTGGAATGTTTTTAATCATTTTGAACAACTTTTATTTGTAAATTGAAAGAAATTAATTCTAATCTAATCTCTATGCATCTTTTGTTTGAGTGAGGACAATTTATAGGATACAAAACCCGCCATTTTAAATTAGATAAAAAAAAAACAACAACTCAACAATCATCCCCTCCTATTACGTAAACAACAAAAGTGTACTCAGCAAATGCAAGACCATCCCAGAAGCGTCACAGAATCATGGTCATCAAGCGCATCCAAGCATGACGCCCAGAAACTGTTTCACAAGCCAAAAAAACGTGACGTGCTCACCGTCGATAATATTCCATGTCACAGATGAAAAACTGCAATTAATCATAATTTTAAATATTATTATTCCATGGCATTATATAAACAAATAAACATTTAATTAATGAAAGTGTCGCACATCCCATGCACAGAAAAGCGCGCTCATGTGGCGTCTAAATGCGCCGCGGCGCCCGAACGTGCATATTGTTTTTATTAAATTATTTTTTCATGAATTACACAATAATTCATCTACCCCCTGCCACCCCCTCCCACCCCCATTCGCCCATTATTTACGCTTTCTCCGTTTAATTAACTTATCGTGTTGATTGTGTTTCGCCGGCTCGTGTGTGTGTGTGTTTGGTGGCTATATGGCGTCTTGTCGGTGGTTATTGGCTCCATATAGCGGTGTAATTCGTCGGGCATCGATGGCACCAAGAGGCGAGGAAAGGCGTCCATTACTACTATGTCATTATTGTAACGCGCACATATGTGTGAAAGAAAGTAAACAATCTAATAAAGACGAAGAACTCACGCAGAGGGTGGTTTGGCTGGCTCACAAAGAAATTGATATATAAACACACATATGAGCGCACTTTCCCCGCATATATCGGCTATGGCCATTTTCACCCGTCCATCTGCGGCAACCCATTTCGTTGTGATGCGGCGAATTCACAGTGTCGTCAGGCGTGATGGCGGATGGAGTGGTAAAGGAAATACCAGGTGGGGGGGAGGGGGGTAGGGGGGGGGGGGGGGGGGGGTGACTCTTGAGTGCCTGCACAACTGAAAAAGAACATATCATAAGAAAAATGTGCGCGTGGAAAGACCACCCCTTGAGCGTGACACTCAATTTTCATTTTATATGTTGGTTTTAGCTGCCTTACCACCATAGGGGAGGGCAGAGGGGTGGGTGGGGGGTGACCGTGTGTGGTTTTATATGTACACATACGTTTTTTCTGTTGCCTTTGTTTTTATGGTGATTGTGTACAATTTTAGTGCACTGGGATCTGTGTGAGTGGCCTGCATGCATTGCCCTTTTCGAATTATCGAGGAGGCAGGCGAATTATAATTCACACATGGTGAGGGTGTGAGAGTGTAATGTTTGGATTATGTACTTGAGGGCTGAGGGCATTTATTGAAAGTTAACTGAAAACCTATGTTGTTTGTTTATTATTGGCATAATTAATTTTGATAAGATGGGCGAATGATACTGGAAACTAAAAGAATTTTACTAAGATTTTATGCTTTCCAATTCTTGACAAAGATAGCCATAAAATAGCATTCTTGGACCACTGAGGAGAACCGTTTTATATCAACAAACGACTTAATTTGGTATCTTAGACATTTTGTTTTGCCAATCAGATATTTCTCTAGGAAATCAAAGAATTCTTCGACATACTTCCGGAATTACTTGAGTCCCATTCATTCATTAATCATGTTTCGCCAAATAAACGTAAAAAGGCCCACACACATGCCACAACAACAAACAATTGGCAATGTAGCAACGAAACCAGCAAGACTTGAATTGTCGTTGCCAATCAAAACGTATAATTCTCTTTAAGACATGCGAATAGCCCGTTGAAAGACGTTCGCTACGCCAATAGCTGAAAGTGCGCTTTGTCATAGCACTCGTGCCAGAATTATGTAGCGGAAACGGTGCGAGGAGTGACTGGTGCTGGTGGTGGGTATATGTTCAGAGATCATAAAACGTGCGACATGCATGCGCCAAAAACGACGAAACTACGCTGCACACACACACACACACACACACACACGAACCACCAACCTCACGCAGCAATTTACCATCAAAGTGGAATATAAGGAAAATTTATTGCTTGTTTCCGAGCGAAAATCAACTGCAAAATGAAAAATGTGAGAGACAAATTCAAATGAAACGCTGGAGATTTTCCACATAGCGAACAAATGGCCAAATCAGTGCGGACGACTGTCTGTCCTGTCTGTGTGCTACAAAAACTACACATTTAAAGCGAAAAGTGACAACAACAACGGGCAACATTGTTTAGTATAAAATTATATCAAAAGTTGATAAAACAAATGAAAAAAAACTGTACGGCCAGGCCACGCCAGTCGTCGTGAATATGTGGCCAGATTGGTTAGGGGGATAACGTGCGCCACAAAGAGATGGATGGCGAGGCGACAAAGTGCACGAGGAATGAAAACACTCGTCCTCGCAGTGGGTGACTTTTGCCATGGCAATACGAGTACTACTCAGCGCCCCGCGTCGTCCCGTCGCGGCGCGTCGCGTCGCGTCGCGCCACACCGCTTCCTTCCACGCCACGCCAATAGTAGAATAGTATTTGTTTTAGCGCGCTCAAAGAAAAGCCAAAGTGCCGTGGCAAGTTGAATGAACATATGTTGGGTACTTACATGCTCGCGCCACGATATACCATTTGAACGAAAACATATTTTATGCTGCGCTGGAGAGAGGCAATATGTGCGCCTTTTGTCTAAATAGATAAATAATGTTTGCAATTATATGGCGATTGGCGAGGGGTGGGCTTTTTTAATTGATGGCCGCAGACGGAAAATGATTTGCTGCACTTAATTAGCATTGAATGTCGTGGATGATTTGGGGATTGCTGGTGGTTCCTTTGATGCTCACTAATCCTGTTCATTAGAATAATTCCAATAACAGGGATCCAATCACATTGATAACCCATTGTGAACATCATTATACCACCACAAAGCACAAAGGGTTGAAATAATTAAACAAATATGGAAACTGATTAGAATTATTTGATTATGCAGCTTCGGTCTGTTCCAACACCAAAGCCACTAAATTCATAAATTCAGTTGCAGTTAGGATATTTGCGTCTCCATGGAATGCAAATGAAATTATTAATATTTGATTGAACTTTTAATTGGTAATGTTCTATTTAATTGAACGCGGTTTTGGTGATTATTGAAAATAATTGCAATGAGAAATTATAAAAGGAATTTCCATTAACAATTTGAATCTGATTTGAAAAGGCGAACCTTTTGGCGAAATTAATGGTAATAATTTAAATCATGTGGTTTGATTGCTTCCTTTTTCGTCAGTTATGGTTTAAATTACAAATGTGATTGAATCTGAATAGATTGATCATCCTGCACATAGATGAAGTAAAATTCGGGAATCAATTCTTCGTCTAATTAAAATCAATTTTTTTTTTGAATTTCATCTATAAAACATTGTCTTAAGGAAATTAGCAACAACCCAAAACAGGAAAACACAACTTTTCAATATATCCTTCAAACTATTCTTAATGAATGTAATTCCATTGAAAATCATCATCCCAAACGTCAATGGACGATCAAAAGCCACAAATCTTTGATTAATGGTAAAAATGGTATCGATCTGCTGGGATGTCATTGTCCCACAAAATCGACTGCGCCCTCAATCCACACAAGACTCCTATTTCACGCGCTAGAGGCGTTGCGTCACAGTTCATCTCTCAACTCATCATCATGATAATCGAATCGATTGTCTTTTGGGCGATTAAAAAAAGAAACGACGAAGACGGTGAAAAAAAGCGAATTGAATTATCATTATTGCTGCAGAAGAACACATATCTACGGAAAATGTACTGAACATACGAAGATGGAAGGCAGCGAAGACGAGCCGTCATCACACGCTGGGTGGGGTTGGATCCCATCTGTATGGATCAAAGGCACATCAAAGTGCGCGCGCGCCTCTCGCGCAAAAGGCCAACAATCGTTTGATGAAAGGCGGCAACCAGCGCATGATCCAGCCGCGCGATCGCAATAATTGTCCCGCTCACATATGTGCCGGCGCGATCCAGATCTCGCCTCATCTCTATATATAGACGAAATGATTGAAATTATTATCAATGGAAATATGGGTAGCGAGAAGGCGCAAATAACAAAAACAAAAAAAAAAAGTTACAAATAAAGTAAAAAAGACACCAACAGACGCACTTCTCTGCATTGGAAATAACATTTTTAAATTACTTCAATTATGGCCAGCGTTGTCCATTTTGTGGTGAGGATGCCGATCGCTGCTTCTGGGCTCTGGCTGATCTGCTCGGCTGCTTTGGATATTTGAAAAGCTACCGCCCGTAAATTAAATTTAAAGCAAATACAAAGCGGCAGTGCTGCGGCGGTGCAAGAAAAACAATTTGAAAATCGGAAAGGCGATTTTGTTTTAATCATTTTTCACAACTATACTGAATGGTAAGTGAAGAGAGGCGGGAGGGAAGATGGGGGGTGAAGTCAGGGGAAACCC
>JANSTS010010333.1:33039-49169 GCA_026546915.1 Sylvicola fuscatus
ACAACATATAATGGGGGAGGGGGGAGGGGGGTAAATTCAAGGGAGCAGAAAAAAAGCTCTGCAGGTGATTTATCTCGTTTTTCCATCTTTCTTATAATGTGATACAATTTCTGTTGTTGTTGAAAGCGGCATAATATTGCTTCTAAATACTCTCGAGTGTTTATACACGAGTAGGAATTGCCCAACAGTGACGTCTGCAGGAATTACAGCCATTGGGGATTCTGCTACTGATCCGGCCGCTTCATTTCAGATGCAGAAATTTCATATTACTTGAAATAACTGAACATTTTGTACTCATTCCTGTGCCATTCACTGTTCTTTCATGAAACCGCGCCACGTCGCCATCGTCCCTATTTACCCCACCAACCCTTCCCGTGCATTTTCGTTGTTCTTCTATATTTCTTTGCTCAATTGGCATTTTCCTATATGTATACAAAGGTAGTAATTTCTTGCGTTTGATGGCTCGCCTTTAGTGTTTTAATTAACCAATTCAACTCACGTCGCGTCGATATGAAATTTGAAGAATTTAATTGACGCGCAATTACTTAGTGGCGGCCGCGGCGGCCGCGGCGGCTATGAAAATACAGCGGCTGGCCGAATCGCGTACGTGCGCCATTCAACAATTGGTGGCGGGTAAAGAGCACGGGCTACCTGCATCGTGCAAGAAAAACACACGCGAAACCAAAATAAATGAACACATTTCTAGCCGATTAAAATAAATGATTTGCCAACGGTTAGACGGTTTTGGTTTGCCATAATTTGAGGAAGGCATTTTTTCGTGTTTTGTGTTGTGGCTCATTGAAGCGAGCCATAAAGACCATAATTAAATGTGTGGCAATTCTGTGGTAATGCTAGATCATTTGGATTGCATCAGTTTTACAGCAATTTACCTTTTCCTTTCTTCAAAATACAAATTATTTAAATTGAGATAATTTTATAGTTTTTCTTTTGTCAGTTAAAATTTTTTTGGTCAGCAGGAGACTTTAAATTGATGCAGATGAAAAATGAAGTGGATTTGAACTCATCTGGTAAATATAAAAGATGGATTCCTTTTTGCCAAGGAAATCTTAAACAAATCAAAAGCCAAAGCAACAATTACAAAATTACATAAAAAAATACAAATTTTATAAATTCAAATTTAAAAGGATAAATGAATGAACATTTTTATTTACTACAGCAAAAAAAATTGTTCAGTGAAATATTCTTTGAATAATCCACGATATTTAAATGAATTGAACAACAACAAAAAGAATTTCAAATTGAGGACTTAATAATAAATAATAAATTCGGCTTCGTGTGCCGCCAACCACAACGTCACTGATTTATTTCAATTGTATGACACTCTGAAATTTCCAGCACGAACCTCCGATTCTGGGCCAATTTACGCGCATTCACATTTCTGCCAGAAAAAGCTTTCAGCGTGATTACCCGCAACATCATAACTAAGCACTATTTGGCCACCCTGGTGGGCGAAACTTTTACCATACAATACATTAAGCTGTCATGGAAAAACCAACAACAAAGGACTGCACCACAATCCTGAAACGGATTGTAATAGAACAACCGAAAACTCGACGTGACTGCAAACGATCCACGAACTAGGTGAGCGACTAGTGGAGGAAGGAAGCGAAATTTGGTGTCAAACACTTATCGCTTCAATCAAACAAACATAATCCGGAAATGGCAAGGCGAACAAAAAAACTGTTTAGGGATACAATAAGCAGGACTTTGGTAACGGTTTTTCTATCATTATCTTTGATCAGGCAGTTGAAATCGAAGTACCAGCATAAAGGACAGCCACACAAAAGTCAATCACAGCGCAGCGCCAAACAACTCATGCCGATTGTCCTCCACATAAACCATATGCAGATATTTGCATAGCCGCACTACTCCACCCAATCAATTAGTCCTTGCATTGTGAATTGACGCGAGTCGCATCAAAACTGCATCTTTTGTTTGAGAAGTGCGTGCGCGCGCGCGCGCTTGCCAAACAAACAAGCATCCTGGCAAGGTAACAAACAAATCTCTTCAGTATTTGCATTTAGTAAACAATTGGCAATATATGGGCGCCCCGCGTGGTCCAGGCCATGCCAAGCGCGACGTGCGTGCTCGCTGCTCGACATATGCTCGCGCTGCGGAACGCATGCCGCCGCGCCGCCCGATTATTGGGCGACCAGGCCGCAAGAGTCGCTGTGGTGGCATGGCGCCGCGCCCCAACAACTGCCAATCCATTGTATGCGATTGTTGATGTGGCTTCCTCAGCCACCATCTTTGCCCATGGTATTTAATGGCATTCAGATTGTGCATAAAACAGTTTATTGGAAGCGCTCACTTTTTGGGCGATAAATGAACATGCCCACTTCAGCGATGAGATTTGTGCGGCTTTTTGCTGGACTCTTTGTTTTTGGGACAATCAATGAGGCGGACTGAGGTGAACTCCATGCCGTGCCACATCAGCTCAGCGGGCTTCTTCGGTTTGTCGTTTTTCATTTTCGCTGTTGTTTGTATGTGATTCTTCCACATGGACTCACGGTTCTTACCGCTGCATTCATGCAGTGGATTGCATGCAGCTTTGTTTTAGTTGCACAAGTCGCAGCGTCGCGCTGTTAACGT
Source organism: Sylvicola fuscatus (assembly GCA_026546915.1). NCBI lineage: Eukaryota > Metazoa > Arthropoda > Insecta > Diptera > Anisopodidae > Sylvicola > Sylvicola fuscatus. The sequence continues at coordinate 35,653 of JANSTS010010333.1, forward strand.
CCTTTTATGTATTGCACAAATCCAGAGCACAAATAGTGGCACAGCCTCTCCTCCCTGAAGGCCACCGATCGGCTTGGAAGCGGGGCAAGGCGCGAAAACAAATGCTCCCGCAACGGAAGTACACGCACTAATGGCATACTGAAACGCATGAAAAGTCACCCGGTGATTTCATATCAGACTTCCGCTGTGCTGTAGTTTATGTGAGCCTTTTATGCTAGCTCCCTGAACTGCTGGATTGGAATGCTGAAACATCCGAGGTAATCACTAATCAATGCATGCGGTTAGCGCCCAGACTACAGCTGGCCACTTTGGTTGGAATCACCTCATGCAATATAAATCACGTTGTCCTGTATGAAGTCTCAGCTTCCACTTTGTTTCCCGGCCTTTTTGGACATTGTAGTAGTCATTCGCCATGCCAATCGCATGGTTTCCATATGGAAGATTGATATCTTAATTGAATTGCTTATAAGCCTATTTCATGGCACTCTCCATGGAGATTCCTATCAGTCATTAACAATATATTGTCGGAGTTTTCATTGTTGCTTATCGGATTTGACGCATCTATGCAGTGAAGATAGAGGGATGAAAGGCCATGCATGAGGGTTAATCTGATTATGGGTAAATGTCTGCAGATGAATTAGATGTTTGCCTAAAGGGCAAATGAACTTCTATTTGTTTTTTTTTTACGATGCTTTTGACACCTTTGTTCTGGACGTTCATTCGTAAAGATTAGACGTTTTAAATTGTTATGAAATATCAAGACACTTACAATTCAATGAACAAGAAGTCTTCTTACGCAGATCTCAGTCCCTTCAAAGCTTTACTTGTTGACATCATTTGTTCAGCTTACCCTAGGTTTGTATCCACTATTACCTTATCATTATTGTTATTCGCAGCAAACCACCAGATCAGAAATCAGGATGACAGTTCAGTTGTCCGCCACCCACTGACGCCCCTCGTAGTCAACTGCAGCTTATAAAGTTCAACAAATTTTCTTATATTATGGAATTTGGCACCTTGGCAACATGAGACAACTCAACCCTCATGCAGAAGAACTTTCTATTTCTCTTTCTATTCGCTATTCCCATAGGCCATCATCTATCCCGTCGTGAACTCCCACATGATAAATAACCCCATCATGAATAACGTGCCTGTCAAAAGAACAAACGTTTGCAAAATCAATTTGTAATTTCACAGAACGCAAAACCAACAAATCGTATAAGACGAGCAAAAATGTGCGCGGGAGCACTTTCAAGAAACACAAACGAAGAACCACTCGCCGAAAAAAAAAACACACAAAGGGTTTCCATATTTTGGCGGGCGTCCCGCTTCACGTTCGTCGAGATTTCATCAGACCCCGCAGGGGTGGCACACACACACACACACTCACACACATTCGACCCAGTCAACACCATAGACGCGGTCCTATGTCGTAGCGTGTGAACGCGCGCGCGAGATAACAGAAATTTATAGCGCACAATTTAATTTCCAACATGAAACTTAATTACAGATCGTGCAGCCAGCCAGCCAGCTTCTTCTTCTTCAATTACCACTACTGGTTGAGCGGCTACCATTTTGGGTCGCTGCCGCTCATACATGCCTGTAATTATGATCACACCGCGGTTTCCTACATGCCACATACCATATATGAAGCTGTGACGAACGCGCAAAACGTCTTGAGACGAGCACACACCAGCCGACACCGATGCTCCAAACGACGACAACGACGATGACGCCCATTGCTGGCTACCGCCAGACACTGGCGGCTGGGGTGCTATGTCGGGGCCTCAGTCCGTGCATTTCAATAATAAATGGCATCCACATCTGCATATGTGAGCCGCATATCAGGTTCTTCTTCGCCGCGATATCCCGCCTGCTATGATTATTGCTACGCGCCGCGCCGGTGACGCTCCGCGGATTCCTTCTTAATTACATTGCGCCATCGTTACATGTGCTATGATTTTCGCGTGCCTTTAATTACACACACACAAACATCTCTACCAGCTATTTAATGGAACATTTAGTAATCCTCCTTCTCGGCTCCTTCACCATCTACTAGAAACTGTTTGGCGTCGGAACTAAGCGCTAAGAAGAAGTCGTGATAAGACGTCGCACTGTGTACGCGGCGATTAATTGCCGTAGCCACATTATAATATAGATTTTGTGGTTCTGCTACTTACTACATGCATGGCCATATATTAATAAACGAGCGCCGTGGAATGGGACTCGCGGGAATAGCCAAAGTGTAGCATGATTAATTGCGAACATTTCGCCCGCGATCGTTGAATATTTTTTAATTAATTTCTTAAGCATTGAGCATCGTCTCATTTACCATTTACCCTTGCCATACCCCCTCCCCGACCACCCACTCCTCCCTTCCCAGCCATGCATCCTGCTCTAACTAAACTTATGCCATTCTTTATCGCCTCTCTTAGCTTCACCCACTCCTTGACTGCTAGCCTGTTCCTCCACTACCCAGCAGATAATTTCTCGTTAATTTTTAATTCGTTTGCAGCATCTTTTCTGTGTGGCGAATTATTAATTCCAATTTAATTGATTTATTAATTTCTTGCCAGCATACCTACATAGGTAGGAAGAGTGAAGACTAAAACAAAACACAAGAAGTTGCGCGATTGCGAAAATTAAGACGGAAAGGGAATGGCTATATCTCTTGAATAGGGAAAGATTGTATGGCCGTTTGGTTTCATTCAATTATTTAAATGAGATAGCCGTTCGACGTATCAGTGAGAGCTTCTAAACGTTTTTTTTTTGTTTTGTTTTTGTTTTTGTTTTGTTTTTATTAAATTATGGTAACACAAAAATGAAGCTGGTTTTCAATCAATTTGGATGTTGCTCCTCGCCAGCGTCTTATGGATTGCATGATTAGTAATTAATCAATCAGCCATATGTGCTGGGAGGAGGACGATAGCGAGCGGGAAGCTCGTTGAGGAATGATCATTTGCGCAATTTTTTATCAGCCAATCAAACCAATTTGACGCGATCATTTATTAATGATTGGAAATGAATTTGGATGTTCCAGTGATGAGAAATGTTATATTAAGGGTCGCCAAACTCATTTCTCAGATGTTTGTTGATTTTGACATCGCGGTTAATCATTTTTTGGGATGGTTAAAAGAAAGATTATTTGATTTTTTTTTTTTGTAAGACACTGATATGATAAATCGTCCATTTCTTCGACGCTTTGATTGCGACAAACTAATCAACGATCGTCGGTAGTTATCATTTGACCCAGATACGAATTATTTTTATATTTCATGTTATTTAAATTTACCAGTCAGTTTGCTGCCTGTCAATCAGCCTAATCAACCGTATCTCTTCATCTTGTCTTAATATTTCATTAGGAAAAGAAAAATCAGGCTTCTATTCAATCGAACATTTCACTGGAAATACTTTGATCAGACCAAGTCATCTGTTACAGCATCGCCAGCCCCCTTCTATGTGCCATTTTATGCTTATCACGAAGTCAATCTTACGAAGCGAATACGCAAATATTAACGGAATTCTGGCGATAAATGTTTAATGTCCTGCGCCTTTTTTTCTAGTACAAAGACGCCCATCGTGGGCCTTTTTTGTCTCGGACCGATTGTTCTTGCTGAAATGCTGCTCAACTGAAATTCTCACTGCGACCAAGTCACTCTCTCCTTCTAGTTACATCCCAAGAACAATTGGAATCTATGCTGAAAAGACCAACAAACAATATGTATGCATGCACATACCGTTAAAAAGACCAAGATTCGCAGTGCACAAAAGACTGGAGTGACTAAGAAATAGGGGTGAGCCAAGACGAATCATTTTCGATGAAATAATAGCAATTAGTGGCCAGGAGCATTGTGACGCTGCGCCTTAGCCATTTCAGTTGAACTAAATTTCCTATTCAGATCCGCAAAGACGAAATGACGTCTTGACGTCGTGGCAATGCATTTGGAGCGACGCTGCAGGCTGTAAGGGTCCCAGGAGGTCACACACAAAACACTGAATCCAACACCGATGTGCTGCACTCTTTCAGTCGTCTGACTTTTGCGCGTTTTATGCTTTGTGTGGCGCCCCTATACGTTTCGCCAATAATGTGCCAACGGGGTACATAATTATGTACTTATATGGCGCAAATGCATGCATGTGCCAAATTATCGGCTCACATCTACACACACACAATGGCAGTAATCGGTAATCGGAAACCTTCGACCGGAAGTCGCCTTTATATCGCCGGCAATTTTCGTGTTTCGTGAATGGCAGGGCAGCTTCACGTCTTCTGAGGTGACTTTTGTTGAAGCATTTCGACGGTGTTGATGCGTATTTTCAATTTAAAGGTCCATTTAAAATCGCTCCCTTTGTTTGAATTGTGCCAACAATGAGCAAGTCCTGAATGGAATTGACTTTGGGAAATTCCGTTTGATGATGGCAACGGCAAATAGTTTTAAATTGCATGGAAATTCATAGCAAGGCATTTAAATAAAAAGGAAGTAGAGATTTGTGGAACTTTAACATAGTTGAGCGTGAGAGAAACTTTGCTTGGATATGTCTAATAACTCAGATTGTCGAAGCTCATCTTTAACTATTCGCTGTTCATCTTAGTTACAACCAAGTGCGAATAGCTGTTAGCCCTTCCATCGCTTAAATGCCACAGCAACAACAAAACCATCCCTTCATATACACGCCTTTTCATTTATGCACACATTTCGCAGCTCAATGCACTTCGTCAACATGAATATCATAATGTGACGGCTGAACAAATGGAAAATCATAACATGCCACTTTAATGCTTCACAACTGTTGAATGCCACATCGCCCACCATTTAAATGCCCTCCAGGACATTTGTTGATGGTGTTTTGTACCCATTACCCACCCTAACGTCATTTACTAATCCAATGAACTATGTGAATGTTCCTTTTGAGTTTTTCTGTTTATTAATAATTCATTGCAAGTGATTCGATTATTTTCATGAAAATCGCCCGCATTTATGCTAATTGCAACAAATTTTTGTGTTGTTCTAGAGTCCTTTAGAATCATTCAAATTTGCAACGCTTCTACTTTGTTTTCATTCAGTACCGTCTTATGACCATTTATTGCAACAACAAAAATGTCTTTAGAGATAATTTGCACTCCAATGCTGCATAAGAAATCATTAATATAGAGAAAAAAAGAAAATGGCGTAGGAGTTCCACCTTTTTCGACTTGAATTCCTTCCATTTTATGCTTTTCGCTGCCACCAATTGCCCCCCACAATCCTCTGTCCCTTCCGATGGACTGCATTCCGTAAATGAGAGCTTGCGCACAAGTTCCAGTTGTTGGGGGGGCCAAAAGCTCTGCTATCTCTTTCTTGATTTTTTTTCTTCATCTTTATCATTCCGGTATCGTTTTTGTGGTTATGCTCACTGGCTGTTCGCGTTGCCAAAGAAGGGTACTGCCACATTGTCTGCATGTACGTGCGAAATGGCAAATGTTGCGGTGGTGGAGCTGCATCGCGAGACAAGTACCCAACAGCGGCGGTTGGTATAAAAGTACGGCGAATTGTAGCGCTGCTTTTCTGTGCCACCGCCGATGTTGTCAAGAAATTTTGCAATCTGACGCCCTCTTTGTTTAGTTTAAAATTACAGGCTAGCGACTCCTTGACTTGTTTGGCTTCAGGCTTGAATGGCAATTATATAGGATCGAGTGTTGAGGGGGAAATTTCTGTTGCCAAAAATGTTCAGGACAAAATTTTGTATGCGTGGGAATTTCAGTTGAACACATCAGCAACAAGTCAACAGAATTTCATTTTAAGGACCAACGATAATTGATGTATTTTGAATTGGGTATATCTTCCTCATAGAAAGATAATTGTACCAATTTAAATGAAATTAGTCTGAAGCTAACTGTTAAGAGATGATCCTTGAACTTCTTGAGTATCCAGCACGCTTCCGACTTATACCTCTACTTCGAATTCAAGAGCTTAACTCACTTCATTCATCGTTAAGAGAGCTCTTCAAACATTTCAGCCTCGTGCTCACGTGAAATCGTTTAGTCTCGCCAAATCAGAACCGCCTCACGTAATCCCGAGGGTATCATCTACCGATTCGCCATGCATTTGCGTGCGTTTTTCATTTTCGCATTTACAGAGAGTTTAAAACGTACTCAATTCAGTCAATCAGACAGAAATCACAATGGGAAAGTGCTAATTACGTGTTGAATGGGGAATTCTGTTTTTATTCTCATTCAGAGAACATTCACCGATTGAGCAAAAACAAAGGAATCCAGAACAATGACAGACTCCGATTCGGTTTGACAAAATATTGTCTGATGCTTTGACAACTCTCATGTTTTCCGAATATTTGCGGACAGAGAAAATATTTAATTAATTGACAACAACAATTGACTTGTGAAACAATGCAGTTTCGACCATTCAAAAGTCTGGAGGTAATCAACTGAAACACTTCTATGAGATCTATCGGCATGTACTGCTCCATTCAAATGGCACAAGCCAGGATGTGGACAACAGCAACCCGAATGCATCAGGCGCAGATGATCCAATTCCATTATATCCGCAAAAGTTCGAAACAATCGAACGCAAATATATCCGGTTTCCTGTGCCTTTGAATCGATTCAAGTGGAGTTTGGCTTCGTTCCTTGAATCTAATGCACCAGGCGCACCAAAGAGTCAAGATCCTTTTGACGTTTATAGCAGCGGCATAAATAACCCACAAAACGCAAGCCCATCGCAATAAATAAGGAATAATGGCATTATAACACACAACAAACGGACACAGACATAAATGAAGCGCCCAAAAATGAAAACATCGTCGGAAACATCTTCCTTTTCCACAGAAATCCGCCGTTTCTCGACTGCAACATAAAATGCTGAAAGAATGCACACAACACACGCATAATGTGGAGTCTTAAATCTAATTCAATTGTATATGTCTCAAGCTGTTTTGCAATTCATCTCATCACACTCTTTGGCAAGGCAAATAGAAACAAATTCTTTCGACAAAAATAAAAAGGGAACAACATGCGGTTCAGTCGACCGTGTTTACAGCGGCCCCAGTGCAGGAGGATAACGTACAAAATAAAAAAGGAAATTATTTATATGACAAATACTATGGGATGGAGTTTGTGTGTGTTTCATGTAATATTAGGAATAAGGACAGGAGAGGCGCTCACCGAGAAACCATAACATATAATAGCTGGCATGCAGAGCCAAAACAGCCAGAGCGACCAGAGATAACAAAGGGACAAAAGCGTAAAGGTCAAGGCGTCTTGTTGCCAAAAACAAAAAACAAAAAAAAACAAAAACAACCAGCAAAAAGCAAAAAGCAAATAGAAAACACACCGAAAATGGAAGAGAACAAAAGTCGTTTGTGTATTTTGCAAATTGGGCACAAGCCTTACATTTCTGGGCCACTTTTCATCCGGCTCCAGATTTCATTTATACTTGTACATATATCCTGCACCAGCCAAACAATGAATTCGCCTTCATCTAGGACTTCCAAGTGTGAGGAATTCGAAGAATATCCTTAAATTGCAGTCGAGGGGGGTCCCCAATGTTTCAATAGGCTAAATATTGACATTAGGAGGTCCCAGCGAGACCCCTAAACTGATGTCACTCTATTATGTACGTCGCGTCAATGCCTGCCATCTTTATCGCCCGCACCAATTTAGACGTTGTTGAGGCTTGTTCCCGGTTCCGAGATGCAGCGGCCTTATTAGGTCGCACTAGGCTGGCCCATTTTGACACATTGTCGGTGTCCTGTTCTGTTCTGTCTTCATTATGTGGGTCCGATTGCCATGAAATGATCCCTTTATTTTTAAGTTGTTTATATTGATCCGTGTTACCGGAACTGAATTTTATTTTATTTCATAGATAGATGGGAAGAGAGAAAGGGATTCACAGCGTGTTACATGTTTGCATTGGATGCGCGTGCCATCCCTATATTTTAGGGGTGTTCAAAGTAATTGATCTTAAGTCATTTATTAATTGGAATTTAATGTGGAAATCGTGGGGAAATGCGGGTTCATAAAACAAGGATGACATTTGTCCCGCAGTCAGACAGATACTTCAAGATGAGTCAATTATAACCGAAACCAATTTGTTGTTGTGAAATTTTCTTAGAACTTTAGAAAGTCATGAAAAACTCTTAAAGGTGTACCGATTGATCTGTCAAATCAGTTACCACCTGATCCTGGAAAAAACCCAATTGCCAAAAATACCATAAAATTACTTGCACAATTTTTTGTGGGCCGTTTTCATCTGAAAAACGTTATCATTTATTATAAATGAGACAACATCTGCCCGGTCAGAGCTGACTGGACACAATGCGCCCATAGAACTCCCTGGTCCACGACTGGTTGATCCATTCAAGGAAATAATGACTGATGAGTTTCCGCTCTCGATTTCTGCCATCTACTTTGCACCTGAAACTCGGAGAAGGTCGTTTCCAAGTCGTCCTTTGTACGTATATGTGTTCCTTTTTATCCTCTTCACTCCTCATCTTATTGTTGGATCAGGACTTTTGTTTGCAAATTGTTTATGCACTCTTCAAAGGACACAGTGTGCGGTAGATATGAATTGATTTTTGTAATTTGTAACTAATGCAGACGAGAGGGCAAATAAACTGACCAGCAATTTGGCAGGCTTGGCAGTTGAGGCTTGAGATTGACTCTCTTATGGGAGTTTGGGCAACTCATATTTTCATTTTGCATTTAAATCAACGAGAATTTATTCGTTTTCTTTATTGCCACTTTTTTTGATGAAAATCGAAATTGAGAAAACGCATATTATAATTAAATTAAGTAAAATTTCTTCGGACTAAATAACAATTGCCTAGTCATGTTGAAAATATTAATTAACTGAATTAAAATGTTAGCATAGCCCAAAAAGTGATATTTAATCAATTTAAATGTGAATGACGAGGAATTTTACGGACAATTCAGCCGAAACTAAAGAAATAGCGAAAGGTATGCAGACAACATGCGGACACGACGAACAATATAAAGAAAACGCACCTGTTTCAGCGCGTGCAAAACATTTATAGATAGATAGACCCATAGAGGCGGATCAGTGTTGAAATCTATATGATTAAGAATAACCAAATCCAACCAAAACGCGCAAACAATATAATTTTCAATTTGAACAGAGAAAAACAGCGCAAGACGAACCTTAAGAATCGACTATAAATTGCTATTATGGTGTTAATTTTGTTTTTATGGAGTCTGCCCTCTCCATGGTGCCATCCCGCAGCTATCGCGAGGAGTACTGAACGAAAAATTGCCTGTATCATTGACTCGATTGCCCGACGAAAACCTTAGAAAACAACGAAAAGAAAACAATTCGACTTAGAAACGGCCTTTTGTTGTTGGGCAGAGGCGGACCTCGCCATTATGCGTGAATTGACGCGATGATGACGACTCCCCCGATGACGATGCGATATATGAAAAAATAAAATAAAAAATGGTGATGGAAAGGAAAAACAAGCATAACAAACAATAAACTTTAGGCTCGCACAAAACCCCCGCATTCGATTCCCACAAATCGATTAAAATAACCACAAAAGCAGGCCTCGGCAGACTGACTGGGACCAGTCGAAAGATGCACTCGAAGAAACCCCAAATCGTCCTAAACTGATGCATCCTTGTAATTTTAATTGAACCTCTCTGACATGATCATAACTAATTTGTTTTTATGGACCTAGTCCTGCAAAACCAGCCACATTCTTAGTCATGTCCTTGTTATGAATGCGGGGTCTTTAAAAACAATCGTTTTCCACCAAATTGTCTGTTTCTGCCTCGCTCGTCCCATTCTCAAGCATCGTCGTCGCTGTCTCGTTATTAATTCATTTAATAAATTCATCTGTTAAGTATCATTGGAACAAATTGATATTACATGTCGCGACCGGTGCTACAAGGTATATGGCGCAGCGCCGCCGCCGGCCTTCTTATCTCTATCAGAGCATCTTGTTCTATTCGATTTTTATGTTCAAACTATTTGTCGTGTCCACGAATTTAATCGCCAACGGCCATTGGGCGCGACAAATTTGATTTTACTCAAAATATATGTAAAGACAACACACAAAGTGGGTAAAAAACAAAAAAAAAAAACAACAAACTCTTCACAAATGTGAGTAGAATAGAGAATGAGAACAAAAGAAAGATGTAGGAAGCGAACGAACACGAAGAATGAAGAAACACCAAGAGGACGAAGAAGAAAAAAAGCATAAATATTTATCGCCTCCAATTAATTTGTGACAAATTAAATGAGGGTTTTCTTCTCTATTTTATTGTTCCTATTAAATGTGTACTAAAAATTGTTGTTCGGAACCGTCCAGGCCTGGCTGGCATGTGCAGATGAATATGCCAAGGCGGCGGCGGCGGTGGTGGCGGCGGATTATTGTTTATGTGGACTCTTAGACCGAGCGATTACATGTAAGGCACAACGCTAAAGACAACAAGTGGACGCAGATAAGACGAAGATTTTTGAAGTTGCGCGATCAAATCTGAAGATAAGATATCAGGAGAACGTGCGCGCGCTCGCTCGCATAGACCGAACATCAAAGACAAATAATTTACGAGGAATGTTAATTTACCTATCTGAATCTTATATCAAAAGAAAAAAAATTATATAAAAAATATTAGGATAGGGAGAGCCGCGTCAGACTTTGAAATAAGAACGTTTCTTATTAGTCATTTTGATAATTGTAATTTTCCATTGATTTATTTTACTCAAAATCTACCATTTTCATTTTTGAACAATAAATACCTCAACAGAATACAAAATATTCTTCGTCTTGGTTTGGGACAATAATCTTGTGTAGTCGCGCTAGTCACAAGTGGCATCTGAAACTTGGGAGTGCTAAATATTCATCTGACCAAAGCCTAACATGCTGACGCTCCAGGAAAAGCTTTTATTACAATTTTGATAATGATTTAAAGCATCTTAAAAGAATTTCAAAGATGAAGAAACCAGACGAAAATTAGAATTTTTAGAATTTTTTTAAATTAATTAAAGATAAAAAATAGAAATTTTTACTATCACTACTCAACTTGAACTACATACCTTAAAACTTGCAGGATCACCAGATTTTTCTACAAATCTATCCAGTTTTTGAAAAACCAAAAATCCCTCAACACCATCCTGATAATGAATCTAATTTTAAACGTATTGTATTGATCAATTATTGTAATTTATATCATCTCCAATAGTGGTCAGCTAACAACAAAAGGGAAGCGCAACCATTTCATAATAAATGTTATTTTATAAACACCGAGAGACACATAGAGAAAGACAAAACCAAAATGCAACAAATCAAAATGAAAAATGATGTTTTCATAAACTTCCAAATGTTCCTCTTCATGATCATTTGTTTTCTTCGGCGAACAATTTCAATAGAATTCCCTGAAAGCGTGTGAGAGCAATCCGCCAAGGTTCCTGCGGTCCCGGCCAGGCCAGGAGTACATCGTTTTCAAATAAACCGCACAAGTTCTCATGCACGCACGCAGATGACAAAAGTTTTTGAGCATATCAAACAATTAAATGCATTTGGCTGTAGATGAATAAAAAAAAAAAAACACGAAAAAGAAGAAGAATTACAAAAAAGGACACCCTCAAACGCAGACGGCGAACAAATCGAATGTTTTATTCTCTGGGCCATTGTGCCCCCTCGGGGATGATTCTTTTCAGAATTAGAAAGAGATAGTGCTAGAAAACACAATGGAAGATAATTTTTTTCACTTTTTTAGCTGATTTCAATACATTTTTTATGGAAAATGATATTTTGATTTTTCTTCTTCTTACATTCAAAATTCATTTTCTTTCAAGAAAACACGATTAACGTGTGTCCGTCTGTTGCTTCTCGCCATATCAACATCAATGGAAGCAGCAGATTGATTAACTCCTCTCAGATCTCACAGATGTTTCTGTTACACGCATATCAAGCGTCATAATCGTGTCTTATCAATTCTTATACTGGCTAAGAAACGTAATCGCATCACTTTCCTACGAACTCATTTAATTGCATAAGAATTGAATTGAATTCTACCCAATTGAAGGATGCAAATTTAAATTAAGCGGCCACTTGTTGCTCATTTCGTCGACTTAGCTCACATGGAGCGGATCTGCAACCCTGCATTGAATCTTGAAGCGCGCTGCATGCGCAATTTAATTGAAGCATCCATTTCCTATTTATGTATGCACTTGGCGAATTGGCATTAATTGCACTTTCCATGCCCGGAGGCACTGTTAAGTGAGTCAGACTCCTTGTGTGCGTCATTTAGAGACAATGGCCACATGTTTGCATGTTAATGATGTCGAGTGCGCCTCAATTACTTCAAGAACAAACTCAAGATGTTGATCATTTTGTCGAGTTAAAAGTTGTTCAAGGACATGAGGGTATTTGCATTAAGAAAATTCTCAAACTTGTCTTTCGATAAACAAATTTTACCGCTAATTACAACTTTTCCTAATATTTTTGTCTTATAGCAACGGAAAACATTTTTCTTACGCATATTTTCGTAGTGAAAGCTCATTCGACACAACTTCCACCAACCTCAAAACTACTTGCTAACAAACCTCTAAACGACTGATAATTGGAATGATTAAGTACCACTCAAAACCACCCAAAAAAAAGGCATCCAATCATAATTAATGGCCGCACAATAAATCAATTGAATCGATACACGATAAAACAATGGATAGAATAAACAAGATAAATGTCTGATAAATATTTATTAATTAGTGCTAGACGATCATTTGTCATTTTATTCCATTAGGGGCGCACCAAAGAAGGCATAACCAAGCTTTTCCCATAATAATTTTGAATAATCGTTTTTGAGAAACAGAGAAAAAAAACATGTCTGACTGACAGACTAAAACGTCAAAATGATGGAAGACTAAATGTTTCCTCGATTATTAAAATAAATAACTTTTTTTTTCGAGAATCCACAGAAATTCTGCGAACTAAAGATTTGGACTTCGTTCCTATTTCAAAAGTCCCCCAAAAAAAAAGGAATCATTTCGAAAGTAAAATATTATAGTTATCGAAATAATTGGGTAACAAATTAGTTGGGACCATAATTTGGACGCGCCCAACTGAATTCAGCAGCTCTGAATGCCTATAATTATCGCGGCTGAAATGACCATATAATCAGTTTGTTTGCTTACGAAAGCGCGCGAGTCAGCTTCTCGCGGTTGGCGCGGTTTCCAAGTGAAGGGTGATACTTAGAGCGTGCGATATCAGGAAACCATGACCGCAGACTTTTTCTTCTAACTATTTATTAGACATTAAAGAAATATATGTTTCACGTGCGGTCTCAGACGTATACGCAGTTTGTTTTCAATAATTAATCGACATCATTATTCACTGGCCATCTCGGCGCGGTTCCATTTCATTGGCTTCCATCAGAAAATGTGTGCCTATCCGTTATTAATTGATTGATTTTCGGTCGTGTCATTTAAATGTTTCTCTCCAGCAAACAAATTTCAGTACAGTGCCCCGCCCCCCCCCCCCCCCCCCCCCCCCCCCCCCCC
>JANSTS010010343.1:14704-43760 GCA_026546915.1 Sylvicola fuscatus
GCTGAGTGGGAGTTGTTTCGTCTCCAGCTGTGATAAAGAGACGTATGCATTGTAGACATTTACACAAATGTGTATCAAATCAAAGGAACATCATTAGATTGATCACCGGAAAGGGCAGCCAGTGCCTTGCTTTTGATACTTTTCTCTTCCTCTGTTTTTGCATCGCATGTCCTGAATATTTGTCGAATCATTATGTAGTCTGGTACATGGGCGGTGGTCCAATTTGTAAAATCCTTCTGGGCATTTCCATGTTCCTTCATTCTTATGGGAAATCAATGGTGAGTGAGGATTTGGTTGCGCGCCTTGAAACAATCTGACGACATTATTGACTCGTTTTCTGTTGATTTCCTCACGATTTCGTTTTTATGTCTCTATCTTCTTTTCATCCCATTTTTCCCTTAACTGACCGGACATCTAAGGTTTTTTTTTAATGGTGTGGGGAAATATTTGATTTGAATTTTAAGCAGGCGAACTTACCTTCTGCAATTCCTAAGAGAATTTGTTTGTAAATATTTTCATGTTTTCAGTTGATATACCTACCAACATATCAGTTTAAAAAAAAAACACGGGGTATGGATATGTAGATACTCTTGTTATTTGATTTTTTCGACTCCTCCCAAAAAAAAATTTTTGAAAATAAATGTCTATGCGAGCCAAAATGCCATTTGCTTCTAATCGAGATGACCAAACCAACCAAATTTTTTTTTGGGATAAAATGGACACAATTAGGAGTTGTTGGTATATAAACTATTTCGCCGACCCTCCCAACCGCGTGTTTTTTCGGTTGCAAAGTTATAAGTTTTTCTTTAAGATAGTAAACTTTAGGGTTAGGAATTGTGTGCGAATAAATAGAACTGATGGGGGTTTAAACCTAAGTTCAGCAAGGGAATCGTTTTTGTATCGATTAAAGATGTCATGTTTAAATGTATTTGTTTACACTCCAACAAAATGTCAACAAGGGTGGAACTTAACTTTCTTGAAAAATATATTGTATTATTTCTTGATTTTTTGTTAGTTCTACCTTATGTTAACTCAATTTACACATCTTTCGAAAATCTACGAGTCTCCATCAAAGGCAAAAAAATTAGTTATTTCTTCGTTGTCGCTGAGAAATCTGTTCTTCTGCATACAATTTTTGTATTTAAACTCATTACAATTTATTTGGATTTTTATGTTACGAATACGAAATATCAAATTTATTTTGCATTTATTGACAAAATAAAATTAAAACTTATTAGCACCATTTTTATTTTTAAAGCATTTATCGGTTTAATTGAACTCATTAAAGTTAGAGTAAATTTAAAATTTTGACACAAAGCGATAAATTATTTAAATTATGTATGAGAAACGAAAATTGAATTGAATTTGATCGGTATGAAGTCGTTCGTGTTCACTAACTACACGCCCTCTGTGTGTTAACAATCCCATAACATTTTGGTAAGTGGTCAGCTTTTATAATGTGTCACATTTTATAAAATTATTTTTATTGCGGTGCTTCCTTCCACAAAAACCACATCACAACATGTCCATTGCAGTTGCATATATTTTCACAATTAGCAAAAAATAATGTTTTTAATGTTATTAGTTTAGTTATGCTCATTACATGATATAATCATTTGATCATGACATAGTTAAATAAATTAAGTAACACACACATCTCAAATTGAAACGTAAAGATAGTTTTGCCGCGACTCGGTGGCCACTATTTTGTTTAAATGTTGGATGTGATGTTTGAGTACATCCAAAATTTCGGAACCGTTTCTGTAACAAGCAATTTATGGTTACACTAAAAAAATAATAATCAAATACATTGCACACTGCAAAGAAGCGTTTTGGACGTACATCTTAGCAAAACGGCAGTTTCCGCCGTGCGCTTTTTTTGTTGAAATAGTAAATTTTAAAAATGAATTACATGTTTATGAGCTGATCGTATAACCACTCTGCCAAAAGCTAAAACATTTTAATTAAAGTACTAATTAATGGCACAACTTTGAGAACCCCATTCTACTAGTTGGAAGTTGGAACACCCGATTCTCGTATTTCGTTCACCTCACGTTTATACACAAAGCTTGTCGGAAACACCCCACTGGGCACAGCTGCGGTATGATGCCATGACAATGTGTAATGTGGTACGTACCTGCTGCACAATGGTGAGCTAATTTAACACAAGATCACGGCAATAAATCTATCAATCAAATGCACTCGCGTACAGGTCGTGGACAAAGACCTGACTCATAGCTTTGTTATTGGCTGGCTGCTCCTGCTGCTCCTGCTGCTGCTTGTCAAGGCGCTCTGAACAGCGGTGAAGGTGCAATGATTTTGCGGCTAAAGGATTAAAGGAATTGTTGTGCAAGTGTCATTATTTATGATCCATTTTTGAATCTATATAATATTACGAGTGTAGTGATAATAAGCGAGGGTTAAATTGCATGAATGTCATATAAATCATTTCACATTTTCGCTTCTTCCTAACGACATATAGTTTGTACTAAAAGAGCCTACCTACATTGTGCGTGCTTTCAAAGTAAACTTTCAAATATTTGATGTTATGTTTATTATGCAAGCCGATTTATTCCGCATTTAGTTTACAGTAACAGTTGAAGTACCACCGTTTGTACCCTTTTGCAAGCTAACACTTGAACTATTACGCTGACACATGCATAAGTACCTTGATAATTTCCTCTAAATATGCAACTGAGCATTTGTTTATACAAGCTTCAACTGGGATATAATTCTTCTCTAACATAAAAAATAAAAATGTTACGCCACTACAATCCTTTTGTCCCTTAAAATGTTTAAATCCTGCGCGAAAAGAAGAAGCATCTGCGAACGTGAGTCTACAGAGAGACATTACGTGCTTATTGCAGTGAGTGCTTCTTTATGAGCTTTTATTTTAGTGTTGATGATTTCTTAGCAAAATATTGACTACGTGATGAGTGGAAATAATTGCACAAATAGAATGGTGTCAAGGGCCAGCATGAATTCGTAATCTTTAAGAGCTATGTGTAAGGATCGTCATTCTGTCAATTTTATGAAATTAAATGAACGAAAGAACGTGATATTCGAATTCAAACAAGTGTCAAGCTGTGGCCAAAGTGGCAATGATTCAATTAGTGGCTTCACAAATGAAAGACTTTGACTTGATTAGTTTACATGGCGAAGGCAACTTCAAGCTTACCAGTTTCTGGTATTTTTGATTAAAACTTTTACCGGAGAGAAATCCATTGAACTGCAAGTTTGCAAGCGGGGTGCACATGTTAGGGTTCAGTGCATTTACTCGGTGTATGCGTGCCTCGTTGCATGTAGAATGCAATTTGTTGCCTGGAGGTAATTGGCCGTTCGCATTGTCGTGTTTGTTCAACGCTTCGTCGGGCACATGCAGTTATGCATGTGTGTCATTATTTGGTAATGATAAGCTATCAATGTACTGTGAATTCAAAAAATTCGCATCAATAAAATGTTGATGAAAGCATTTTCACCAATTTTTTTGAAAACTTAAATACATAGTGTAAAATGTAAAGTTATTAATCATGTTTTCAACCAGCGATACTAATAATAATATTAATTCACCATAAAACATTTATACAAAATCTCTGTGGAACTCAAAAGAAGCTATTCTTGCTGTATTTCAAAAAATTGGAAGGCTTAATTAATTCATTATCATTTCATTATCATTTCATTAACATTAGACTATTTCACTCCAATCGATAAAGGATTTACAAATGCAAATTGTTCTACAACCAGGTTATTGTGAAACTATCATCGCGTCGCAGCCCTTCCACCAAATCATCGTCGTGTTGACGAACATGTCACATCATGAGTAAAGTGGGTGGTACATTGAAATTGAAAATCAATACATTTTCATTCCCAAATAAACCCATCATATAATATTTACATTGTACAGTTTTCATGCACACAGAGAATGTTGACTGAATTTCCTTGCCCATAATTCACAACATTATCGCTTCGTAAATTGTAAGATAAATGTCAAGAATTTAATCGTGGCTCCACGAAAAGCAATAGCTGTGATAGCAAATTTGACAACGAGTGCTTTTCATATAAATTACATGGAAAATGTTTGCATAATGTTTCATTGACTTGATGTCATATCACGTACGAATTTCGACACCATTCAGAAACTAAGGAGCTGTCGTTGTTTTCACTTTAATATAATTATATGATTATGTCAAGAAATTGTGGTACCATGTAATTTTTTACCTAGAAAATAATAATAATAAATCTAATAAATCAGTATTTATCAATTTGTTAAATTTTGTTAGCTGCCACAAAGCTATAATTTAAATTAAATACAGTATTGACATAAAAAAAAATCTGTAAAGAAAATTATTAATTTAAACCTTCAGAAAAAAAGGTAGATTTTAAACAAAATTGTTAAACGAACCCTTGAATATGTTAGTACTAATGACAAGTTGTTTACAAATTCTTTGAGCATGATTAAAGTGCATTTCATTTAAGATTGAAGGAAAGTGTTGCGTGACTAACCTGGTGAAACATTGCAGACACTGTATAGTGTATATGGTGCCATTAAATGCTTATGGGCATCATTTTTATAGTGTGCAGACAATTCCATAAAAATGTCCATTCGTTTTCATGTTCTCGTGCTAAACGTATGCTTTCAATTTTGGCTTCCATTCCAAACGAATTTCCTTTTGTGTATGTAGAGAATCCTTTTTCTTCGTGTGGGTCAAATCGCCCACTTAAATACATTTCGTTTTGTTTGGCTCCATTGATAAACATTAAGAATATCTGTATACATTTAGGGGGTGTTTATGTATTGCTGTGTCGTTTACTTTGGGCCCTGTTTTTTTATTGTCGTGATAAAAGTAGCAGTTTACAGTCTCAAACTGTATTCAGCTTTTTTATCATTTTATGTTTGTTGTAAACATGCAACACTACCATGGCTGTCGTATGACTTAAAAGTTGTATTTACAATAATTGCAAGTAAAACGTTGAAAATATTTTTTCAAAATGTACAAAAAAATATTTCCGAAATCAATATCCGAAAAATTTAGGCAGGGCTCACTTAAGGCGATTCAAAATCTTCAAGCTCAATAATGACGTTTGTTTAAGCTTTATACAGAAAACAATTGTTCATACTGACCTGTTGCTGTCACGAATTGATGCTAATCTTTGCCCATAAAGCTGCCTGTCTCTAATCCCTGCTAGCTGCGATCATTGACACATCTCCAATATTTCCTCATAATTTTCTTTACAAACGACACGCTCAAAATCACTACAAGAATGTAAGCGAGCTTTTTCATTCGCATCTACATCCCTGTCAAATGTGTATGTATTGAGCTTATCCTCAGTTTTGTTGTGTCCACCAACACTACATAACTACATAAATCAACGAAAACAGCAATCTAAAGAATCCGAAAGGAGATGAAAAATCGTATACCATGAGCAATGAAAATAATTGCGTTTTGTTGCCAAAGAATATGAATGAAGGCTGAAACTCTCAGGCATGTCGTACGTATGGAAACGCTTGGAAAGTGGGTGGTTCGTAAGAATATCAAACAAGGCACACCGCAACTTGAATACTAATTCGACACGAGCCACACGGCGCTAAGAGCGGCGCGAATTCGGGTCGAAAGTGGGCGACAGGAAGCGTGATCATGCACCAGTTGGGTAAAAAACAGAAAACGGTCTCGGCTGCAATGCGAATTTGCGTGTGCATGCATTGCCTCCATGTGCTTTAAGGATCTCTTTAAGCATTAATTTTTAAATTGACACACTAAAAGTACAGTAACAGCATGCTAAAATTGCTGAGAAATGAAAATAATCTCAAGATAAAATTTCGACAACCATAAAAATTTAAATAACTTCTTGTGCTTTAGACACGATGATGCGATGATTTCGTTGTTGTACTGCTACTGTAGAGTGTCTCGCTGCTGGATGGCTATTTTAATATGTAATCCTCGGCGCTTGGTGGAATTCCGTTATAAATTTTATATTCCAATTTTGGCTATCTTCATTATTGCTGCACAGTGTTTTAAGAGGATTATGTTTATGATGTCAGTTCAGACATCAGAATGCTAAAACCTAAGCTCGTACAAAAATGAGCCTTTGTTGAAACTGTTTCAGCACGTTGTTGAAATCATCTAGTGTTCCGTTTAACTGGATGAATATTCATAAAAGATTCATGCAAGTATACGCTTTTTATTTTATTTTATGAGAGTATCCCTAAACAATCTGCTACTTTCAGTCCAATATCGAGACTGTGTATAGTAATTTGCCTGCTAGCTAAAAAAAATGTCAAAGCCCGTCTCTCGACTATTCAATAAACACTACTTTGATTAATCGTGCATAAAACATTATAACAAATAGTTTTTTTTTCCACAAAATTGCCATCATTATAAAATGTGGTTGGCCAACATCCTTTAAGAGGGCTCTTCCATTCAGTACATCTGATCATTATAATGTTGTGATGCTCGCAGTACACTCAATATGCTATGTATATGTGCAACAAATAAATGTGTGTATTGTATAAGTACCCAAGGGTAGGTTATCTCATTTTATTTCACTTCAATTACACGACTTGACTGCTACTACAAATACAGTCTGTTCAAGATCCTTTTCCTCGTTTCAACCATGCAAGTACCTATGGCGCAGTTGCAATTTTTAATTCACTTTCTGAACCCTTTGAGAGATGTCTTCCTGCTGCTTTTGTAGCTATACGACTTTATGTATTTGTACAGAAGTACATTGCAATTTGCAGCGTACTTGAAGCATCATTGCCAATTTATTTTGATGCATGCGGCAATTTAATACCGGCACAAATTTGATATTTAGGACTTCTATGCAACATAAAGACCATCGCCGTTCTAAGAAAATGATAAATGCGATTTGCAGCCGAAATGAATGTCGTTCTATCTCAAGATTTCTTGAATTTGTGTGAAACGTAAAAATGCAATGATAAATTATATTTCTTAAGTTACCCGATCCTTTTGTTCCTTTCAAAAGTCCACTCTTAGCTGATGTTTTTAAAAAAATATTTTTAATTTTATTTTATATTTCGCTGTTCCATTCAACTCAGTTTTATAATGAACAGCACAACTAATTGACGAATGGCCAGTTGAGCAATGAACATTTTATTAATTAAATTCATTTCAAAGAATATTTGTGAATACCAAATGCGTATAAACGAAATCAAATTAATTGCGAAATCCAATTGTCAGGGATTTGCCCAACGAATCAATTTACGTCTTCTGGCAATTTACGGAATCATCGCCCATACCTGTTATGCATAACTTGAATAAATGTATTCATCTTTGCCATAAATACATTATACCTTTGTAAGACATAATCTCTTTGGGTTATGGCAAACTTTTGTGATGGATGGTATCGTTCGATTGTGATGTAATTAGAATGGGGTGGATGTCTTTGGAACGGCAAAAATTAATGATCCTTTATACGAAACGTTGAGTATTTGCGCTTGTTTTCGAAGGGTGTTTTGTGATGTGTGTAAAGTACTATTATCTAGATCAACCAAAACTTGGAATGAGGGTTTTGTACAGACCTTTCCTATAATATTGTTTGTTCACTTCATCTGCGTTTCGGGATGCCTAATGTTGTTATTGGATCAGGCCTTAACTTAAAAGCATATCTCTTTGATAAAGTTTTCAAGATATTGTAAGATTTTAATTAGATTATTTGTTTATTCTTTTAGACATACGTCGTGGTGGAGGCTATTCGATGAACCTCGTTTCAAAGCTCATAAAAGGATTCCACTTAATTAAGCATCAATTGCAAATCATCATCAGAAAAGGTGTTTATACAATATATTTGTGAAATTGAATTTAATTTATAGATATAGGAAAGCAAAAACCCCTTTTTTATCCGGGAAAAGTAAAAAATTCTTTAATCGAAAAACTGGTTCACGCTTCAGATGTTTTATATAACAAAAAAGTAATTTCAAAACGTTTCAACGTGCTCACCACCGTGTAGTAATAACTTTAGAACCAGTCATTTTTTCCGCAATTTATAGCACCCGGGTGCATTCTTAAAAACGCGCACCATAAGACCAGAGGCAATCATCACTGAACGATATATTAAGTTCATGGTGGGGAAAAAGTAAAGAAATGGTGTTCTTGAATTTCATCTATGTATATGTGTTTATAATTAATTTATAATGCATTATAATGGTTTGTTTTAATTATTCATGTAATACGTAACGCACTCCAGCAATATTGAATAATGTTTCAAAAGCATAAATAGTATTTTATATTCCTGTATTGTATCTGATAAGGCAATAGCATCTTATACTATACATAACATTTTACGTTTGATAAAACGGATTGAAATAAAGTATTTATGTATTTATACATATTTAAAAATGTTTGTTCCACTATCTTGACTGTATAATGTATAATAGCATGAATTCAGATGCTGGCAATTAGTTTCAGGTTATCATTAAACCATCGTGACAATTTACCGGAAAATGGAAGTGCAGAAACAAACTTGTAATTGAAGACGACAGACTCAAGGAATGTGCACATAAAGAACAGAACGGATAATTTTTTATTGTTCTCTAATTCTCCTACTTACAGCATCGAAACGCAGAAACAGTATATAAAATGTAACCTTCTTTATCCGCCTTTGCCGCTGTCTTGTTCAATCCTATTTCAATGCTCCTTAATTTTTCTTCTATTGTGATGCCATTTCTTCAGCGCAACGTTGATGAATCATTTGTTCTCCATTTTGTCTGATTAGGAAGTCATTCATCTTCAAAACGGATCGAAATGGCTGTACCAGACAACTCGCGCTATACCATGTAACTTGTAAAAGAATATGCTCACATAAAAGTTTCAGTTGATGAGACAAGGATACGGTTTAATTAAAACATTTAGTGCCGTAGAAATGCGCAAGCAGCTACATAAATAAATAAATCACAACCCTCCCCAATCAAATTATTTGCTGTAGCTGCCCTTTTGCTGGTTGGCATACTTGTGGAACTTTCAAGATGCTCGGCTTGCCTCGTCGGAAAATGATTTCATCTGCAACTTAAATATTCTGTTCACAGCGTGATGATCGCGCACCACCCTGTTGCGTGCACACTAAACGAGATAAGAAAAATTGCTGGCAATTTGCCCTAGGATATTCCACGAAAGAAGTTGCCAAGGACAAACGTGTCCAACTTCTTTTACAAAGCTTTATGCTAGCTACGGAGTTTCGTTACATTATGTGTCATGTGGCAAAACGAGATTTCACGGGAAAGTTTATTCATAAAAGTGTCAAAGTCTCGCTAACTGTTTGCATTCTAGAGGACTGCGACAAATAATTATTATCAAGCCATTAAATAAACAATTTATTCATGGTAAGTAAAATTTCTTTTGGTTATTAATGAAAAGCTATCAAGTATGTTTCTATTTGAACATTAACTTACTTAGGCCCAATAAATTATTTAGGCTTAATTTACAAATGTTTTCTATATCCGTTTTCCTTATTGATGTGCATGTCTCTGGTTCAATGAATCTAGCGCGCAACTTTACCTTTTGTTTGATAGAATAAAGAAACAAAGAATAATTAAGTAAGGTTAATTTTTTTTTCTCCAAAAATTGGCTACTCTTTGTTTTTTATGTGTATCTTGAAACTGAATAATATTAAAAAAAATGAATTTTATGTTATCATTAGTTGTAGAAAAATGATGACATCTGTTATTTCATTTCTATACCTTGCAGAGATCTACATTAGCACTGCTCCCTACTCAGTATTCACATTGGACGCTTTAAGTTTAACTACACTGCATCTCCATTTCTCCAATGCCCGATGCATATAAAATATAAATTAGGTTTGCCATCACTTATGCATTAAAGTGCAGTTCGTGCACTCTACACGCTTCTTCCATGTGATTAAATTGAATTGCATTGTACTCTACCCAAGTGCTTGCAGTGAATATGGTGTCGAAGAGGGATGCCATGGTTAAGATATCACTTGGGAACTGTATTACTGCAGTGGTATTTAACTCATTGTTTCAAGGAATATTATAACCACAATTCAAAGATGCCAGAACTGGTAATCGTGTGCTGTGTGACGTTTAGGGATAAATATACAGGTTATATCTCCAGCGGATTCAAAGGATATTTGAAGAATGTTCCTAACATAATTTTCAATAAAGCATTTTTGGCATTGAAGAATATAATATGTTTGGCCTTTACGTGTTCAGCAATTACGAAGAAGAAAAAGTTGTAAGTAAATGTTTGCCCCTTCCAATTTTACTATTTTGTAAAACATTATCAAAAACAAGAAAGAAAAGGATTACTAGGAATACCAACGGAAATTAATGTTTAAAATTACATATGTGCAGTTTCGAGAAAATTATTAAAACAAAAAAACTAAAAATATATTTCCGTTGATTTTCTTGGTGACGATAATTCGATTATCAATTTATTATAGGTATTTTCCTCCAATGGAATTAATATAATCAATTTATTTTACATCCAAACTTGAGGTGTAATTCAGTTATATATACACTTAGCATACGGGCTCTTCGTAAATCTTCCCGATTTTCAAAATTTACCCATAAAATCCAAAAAGTCATCGCCATAAGCCGTCGACGGGTCTATGAAAAACACTGGTGGCGAATAAGTGCCAAATTTTCATTACATATTACCATATACGTGTACATTCATGTATTAATGGTGTCTCTTGCCTCATCGCATATGAGAGTTGGCCCCATATGGTCGTAATTGGACTAACCACGACAGACAACTTTAAGTTCCGACTAACAAAATAACTAAATATGTAGCTTTTATGCCTTCTTTATGATGTTGGTAGAAAGTCGAAATGTATTTTGAGAATAAGTCGCAACAAAACTGTGGAAGACAATGTATAACTAATGAGTTGTGCATGAAGCTTTTAATTTTAATGAATGCATTAAAATGCAACAGTGCACATTCAGCCACTTACGACATTGCATATCTTTTTATAACCATTTTATTGTTATGACTATTAACTAAGTTTAGCAATTGTTCTCAAAAAAGCACCCTTATTCAATTGCATTAAAACTTGAGTTCAAATGAACAGAAGAAAACTTTGTAAATTATCCTGCTTGCTAAACATTTTACAAAGCAACTATAATCGACCTATAGTAAAGTTTTAAAATTTTCCGATTTGCACACGTCAACGTTTTTATTTAGAATTTTAAACTATTCGTATAATTTGAATATAAATTTTAAAATAAAAATTAACTACTTTGTTGCAGTTTCTGCGGTTTAAATATACTGAATTATTTATTTGTATTTAAATAAAAGCTTGTAGGGAATATCCTCAAATGGATTATTTGAGCCTTGCGTTTTATACAATTTTAAAATATTAAACTAAAAATATCTTATTCACATATTATAAAATCATCTGACACTTGAGAGCACTAAAGAAACATAAAATATATCATGTTTTCACCAAATACCATCGGTGAATATTTTATTAAAAGTTAAAAAGAAAAATGATAGTACAGCACATATGTATTTTGTGTTATAGGAAGTCGGCGTTTTACGTTGTTAGAATTTTAGATATATTATATATAGTCATTGAGTGTAAGGAAAAAACTCTCCGCGTCTCTTGGGTAATCTTATGGAATTCTCCATTATTCGGAAGCGAGTACTATATAATATATACCATATACACTTATTCGATTACCAAGCTTCAGTTTCGAGATTCGTATACTTTATCGCTCATGTGAGTATTTGACTGTAATCTCAAATTCTTTGTGAGGAATCGTATTGTTCGCTATGAGTATATAAAAGCTACCTATTGTTGTTGATAAACCTACATGTATTTTGATGTGGTGTTAAAATTCTTCATTTGATTCCATATATGTACCAGTAGAGGGATTTAAGATAAACGATTCTATTCTATTCAAAACAGTAAACAGGCTAAATGATTTTAAATTTAAGTTTTTGTATATCATCGCATCCCTAAAGAAAATCGCGAAAATGTAATCAAGCTATTGTATATTTTCCCAAAACTTACAATTTGCCAATTAGAAACGCGCAACTAATTAAAATAACTATTACGATCACTAACAATTATCAATATTTAAAAGAACCAGCTTTCGTTTGTTATCCAACAACAGACAACAAGCTTCATTCCGAAATAATTACATTTTGTGCTGACCTCATTGCCAAGCTCAAAACTAAGCTTCTTATCAGTTCAATGTCATCATTGTCTTTGATGTCCCTTTTAAATAGTCATCATTATGGGATCATCTCTAAATGAAGCAACCACTCCCACCCTTCGCCTATTAGCCGGCTTTATTTCATCAATGGCTTCTTATCTTCAACTAAACGTCTCTAGCATACCCCTCGCAACCTTTTGTTCTTTTCATTTGGTGCATTCGTTTTTATTATGTTTTCAAGTCACTTGCCTTTGAATCGTCAACCCAGCAATATCCTTATATACAATTATTTCGCTTTGTCTGCGACGTTATTCTGAATCGCGGTTTTTCATGTTTGATGCATTATGTTCAATGTACATTGTACACATATTTAAACCGCCGCAAATATGTCATGATTTATCATCTGCAAATCGTTGGCATGGATATACAAATTCTACTCTTCTACTATTTTTTGTGTATCCAAAACATAAACAAACTTTGTTATCGTGTCTATTTCGGTAACAATTATTTGACCGATTTCCTGGAAATTACCGGAAAAACTTCAAGTTCGCTATAGCCTTTGGATAATGATGTGACGATGCTGTCACGTGAAGATTGTGGGCAAAACACTTTGCTAAACGTTTGTATTATTAGTTGAGAGTTTATATGGAACAGGAGACAAATGAGGCAGTAAAGACTAAAGAGCCTTTAAGAAAAGAAAATATTAGACCAAAAATGCGACAGAGAAAAAGTACAGGCACTTACTCGTATACAAGGAAGACGAACGAATAAATATCTCATCGGTTTAAAGCTCATGCTGCACAAATGGGATGTTGTCCCACATATTTGCTGCTTGATTCATTCTCGTTAGGCGAGATGCTCTACCATTTCCCATGAGCATGTCATACCATATATGTACATATATGTATAGTGAATGACATAAATAGAACATAAATTGGCGTAGTAAGACGTCAAGACAATAAGGGTGAAACATGATTGGCAATCGATCGGTGGATGTGTAAAAGAGAAATAGTTAGTTGTAGAGCTTTTTCGTCAATAACTCTTTACTGACAGTTATATGTGTTTGTTTTTATATCCCTTTTTCGGGATAAATTCTTCAGAATGACACTTTAATCCGTATGCAGCGACTAGATGAGGATTATTGGAACTGAGCCTATTCTCCTCGTTGTTCTGAACAATAAAGTATTCATTCATATGTTAAATCAATACTTCAAAGTGTATTTTTTTTCAAATTAATTTATGCCACCTATTTTATTTACGATTTTCACACTCAAATAATTTCTACTTGCCTACAATTCTAAACACATGATTGGCTATTTTTTACGGTTTATACTTGAAACTTTCAGCCTAATTTAAATAAAAAGTTTAGTCTCCCTCCTCCAAAAATATATGTACAAGTATTATGTAGCTATCATTTGCCGAAAATGTGCTGGCTCTTTAAGTCTCATCCGCCCAAGGTTATGCGATGCACGGGTAAAAAGAGTTCAGTTACAAAGAAAAGCACACACACATAAAGCAATAAAAGAAAAGGTATTCCAAATAAAACGGAAAACACATAAAAAGTTAACGAAAACGTAAGCAAATTCCGATAACAAAAAAGAAAAAGTGAGATGAGTGTACGGAGATCAGACAACGAGAAAATTAAATGTTGCCAGGATTTTGCGGTAAGGGAATTGTTTTTTTTAGCATTGCAATTTAATTTTTATTTATTCAGAAATTACTACAATGCAAAGGATTAGATAACAACAACTAAAAATTGACAATTAGGCGATAGCTCTAAGCGAATTCATTGATTTTTTTAAGTTTTCATAGCATAATGGTTTGATCAAAATATGCTGACGAAATGTCCTCTAAAGATGTAAGAAATCACTTAAAAAGTAAAAATTTCATTAATATGTTCCTAAAAAAATTACAATTTAACACGACGACAACACCAACTTATTAAAACAGTTTTCATTCATTGAAAATGTTCATTGTATTTTATAATTACACCATTCAGGATACATCCGGCAGGGGTTCGCTTATTGTTTCTGAATTAACAATAAACAAAGTCATCACAAAGGTCAAAAATGTCTTAAAAAAACCCTTTTTCATCGTTTATCAAAATCTGCCATTCATTCATCTCAATGCGGTAAAAAGTCATTGTAGCCCTAGAAATTACTTATGAATAAAGGGAATAAAATCATGGTATGTTAATGTTTCACAGAGTAAGACAGTCGTTCAAAATATAGGTTGGTCAATGTAGAGGGGTTTTAACTTTTATTTCGCGAAGAATTTCCCTGATTTGTCTACTCCAAGGTGAGACCAACTTTGTATTCATATCGCTATGCACTAACATCATTATCTTAAGGGGCATGTGGTCGTCGTACTCTGCATCGTGACAGCAACAAAGGGTTCCGAATGCCGGCATTTTATGATTTATTCGTCGATTGGGTAAAACGATCGTATCAGGCAGCGAGTGTATATTATGCGTAGAATAGAAAGACGATCTACTATAAATTTATGTGCTTTAAGCTCCATTTCTTCCGCACTAAATTTAGCTGTTCCTTTTTCTACTACGCGCGCGCTCTTCACCCTCTAATTTATGACGCGTCAGTTAAAAAAGTTCTTCATATTTTTTTTCTTTTTTTTTTACATTACTCGCCTCTCATTCTATCGTTGTGCCGTCTTTTATTCTCTAAGCGTGACAGTTTTGGTGGAGAAAAGCAGGCAATAAATTTTATTTCCAAATTTGGTTGGGCAATTTTTGAATTCATTTTTCTTGTGGGTTTCAACGCTACGGCAAAGCGGTTCAAAAAGAGGTAGCATCAAACTCCCACAATCCGAAAAGGGTATAATATGAAAGTGTGACGACTTTCCTATTCTTATATAAAACTTTTAACTTTCAAGTTTACTTTTATAAGACTGAAATTCGATTTGAATGTTTCTTGGTACTTTTTTCGTTTGACTGATCCAATCTTTATTTTCAATTGTTAGAACGTATGTAACGTTTACCTAAAATTTGTCGATAAAAGGATATAAAAATACATAATATTAATTTTGCATAATTCCATATAACAATCCGGTATGCATGTTTTCACAATGGAAACATTTTTCTCAGTTACCCGATTATCTAGTTTTAAATTGACGCATATAATGCGGTTGTCTAAAAGCATCTATGAGAATTCTGTGTGCAAATTTGGTTCTCTTCATTCGCAATTTAGACCGGAAACTTTCACATCGTTTGGATGCTTTCCATGTAACATTATGCACATCAGTGCTACTTTATCAAGCCAAATATGTGGAAATTAGATGAAATTTGTGTGCGGTGATTTGGGGGATTATCACAAGTTGCACCTGTAGGGTTGTTCAAATATATGTCCCTTTCAATAACACGTTAGATTTGAATTAGCGTTAGATATTATGTAATGCATCTACATAGCTTGTCCTTAAGACGTTGTTGCAACTTCCTTAACTCTGGGGATAATCATACGCAAGTAACAAAATCACTTTTTTATTTCTTTTACGATAGTAATTTAATCAATATCTACGATAGCGTTGTTTAATTTCGATTCTTTTAAAGTGTCATCACCAAACTTGGTTAGAAGTGACAGCAACTGTCTTACTTTAAAAAGATTATGTGACAAAATAATCTACAGCAATACTCTTAAAAACTTGCAATTTTATATAAACTACTTTGTATTTGATATATTTTTTACTGTATTCAATTATAACTTTGTACGAAAATGATAACATTGTAAGCATGCAGACCTTTAAGAAATAAAAGTGAGAAAGTTATTAAATTCCGATAGTTACGAAAACTTTATTGAGTTTTGAGTAAAAACATAAAAATACCAACAAATCAATTTAATAATGTATACTGATGGATAAACAGATCCGCGTCTGCACTTTATTAAAAAAAAATTATAAACAGCAATAATCCAAACAACCCATATTTTACTGTTTCTGCATTTTTTTCAACAACGTCACATTAGATGAAATCAATGGATTACCCGATATTCAAACTTTTTACAAGCTTAATAAAAAGGACGCTTTTACCATTCAATTACAGCTCCTTACTAGGGGAGATTACATTTTCATATGAAATCTATAAATGTGTTCTAGTAATAGTAAAGTGCCATGGCTGATTTGATGTGCTAGCTTCCTATCTGAACCATAAATCTTTATGGAGCCTTTTATACTGGACATGTGTTATATGCAATATGGAACAGGTATAGGCGCTTTTAGTGCATACTTCGATTTTATTTTCCGCGCGGATATGAGTATACGCGTATAACTATAGTAACTACACACGAGTTGAAATCAAAGTGAACATATAATTGGATCGTTCGAGTCTGTGAGTGATGAAATGGAACTTAATGTTCACTTTATACTTGGATGTTACTGTTGGAATAAGTTCATGCTGAAAAAGCATTGAACTGAAAACACCCTTAAAAACTAATTGTTTAAAGGTAAGTTAGACTCTAACACCAAAGAGGAATAATAATTCATTAGCCCTTCAAAAAAAATTTTTTTTTTTCTAGAATCTTCTTTTGAAAACGTCGAATATATAATTTTATTACGTTTCACTAGTGCATTTTGGTTTTCACTTACATTTAAGGATAATTTATGGATTTGGTGTCAAAGCTGCATTCATTTTTTTTTTCAATAATGTTGAAATAGAATAATTGATACAGCCGTTTGGTCCTTTGTTTCATACAAATTGTGACGGTTCGTGTATGAAATAATAAAACTTTATTAGAAAATAAAGGAATTTTGTTGTGGTATCAAATATAGTGAAAGATTCACACAGCAGCTGTATTCTTATGTATTTTGTGTAACTTAAAGGGAAATAGGTGTTTTGAAACTTTTGATTACCGCTTGTTTGCTGAAACAATGCACTTTCTTCAAGTTAAACTAAAAACAGGAACATTTCGGAATTGTTTTTGTACGAATTAGAGCTTTCATGCAACTCTTCAAGTGATAGTTATTATGTAGTTTTGTCATACGCCAAAGTTTTAACGAGACATTTCGGGTGAATGAATTCAGATACAATCGCATGTGTTTTATTTAAAGGAAGAAGTTGACTAGACAGTAGACACTAAACCGTTATTATTTAATAACATTGTTATAACTTCAACTTGATCATGCTTGAATTCATCTTATTCTGTTTGGGTAATTTCTTTTGTCTGACAATTGATTTCATAAAGTTTGAGACTTTTTGCTGTCGTTAGTATTCGCCTCGCATATAACTAAATTCAATGTTTATTTAAAACGAGACCAAGCCCCTTAAATTTAAAAAAGGAGGTGTCTTTAGCGTCAACTTTGCCAGTCAATAAATCTAATTGAGTATTGGTATTAGTTTTCATTGATTTTGTTATTACTTATTATACTCGTAACAAGAATTATATATAATAAATGTAAAGTAAGTAGTAACTCATTAATTTAGAACGTCTGGGCCGATTTGGTTTTTAATAATTAAACATTTTACATTTTGAGAAAGTCGGGAAATTGAAAAAAAAACATCTGACCGCACAACAAAACAAATAGAAACAATATTGGCGCTAGGCTTAAACACAATGTATAGCGCCAATAATTTTAATCATGTGACCATTTAAAAAAAAATTATTTCATTGTTTTATTATCACCAAGGAGTTCATGTGAAGACGTTAAATTGGGGCGAGATGAAGTTCGCGGGGTCCAATAGTGTACAATAAATTAGTCTCTTAATTGTTCTAACAATAAAGGAAAATACATCGATTATGAGTTCGTTAGATTTTTATCTCTGCCTAGTTGATGAGAGCAATTGATCATGAATAGAATCCCTTTGTTATTCGAAACGTATCGATTACCGTATGGTCAGCATAATTGTTTGCTGTTTTGAATCCCCAATCCTTATTTACACATTTACCCTTATCTGTATACGAGCTAATATATACTCGTATTTTGTGTACACAAAATATATATTGCAGACTAACTATTTAGAGGTCGTACGCATTAGCAACCCTTCAAATGGGAAAATAAATTCGATAATTAATTAAGACACTAGCTCAGGGATTTTCCGTCCATTTTCCTGCTACATAAATGAGTTGGGAAGTAAATGGATATGGCATAAGGGTTGTGTAAGGATTAATATAATCAGACATTTTGTGAAGCAGAAAGTTTTCCTTACAATCTTGTATGTGTTGGTTTTTCATACATTATTTGTCAAATATTCTGAAAATGGATGATTTGTTATGTGACTTGTTACTTAAGGGTGCATAAGAAGCGTGAGAATAAAAACAGACGGCACCGCCAGGGATAAACCGTATAAGTTTAAAATCACTTTTACTGAAAAAAATAAGATTTGACAATTCGTGTTGATATTCTTGAACCCCAGATAAGTTTTATTTGAACTCGAAACTCTTTTTGATGTCATTTTATTTCCACGTTTACCATCCCTAAGAAATTCGTACGTCCAATTTCATCCCTTGGGCAGATCAAAATGTACAACTTTCGAATTTAGGTTATCCATTTTAATTTCAAACGATTTAGCTCTTTTTCTCTTACTCGACCAAAGTCTTTTTCATTTTTGAACGTATACGCTTTTAAATATATTCTACACACAAAAGTTGTTTCATTTTCTTTCAGCTAAAGGTGTACCACGTCTTATTTTTGGTGATGCCACCATCATTATCACGATTTTGCTTATACGAGTGGTACTCATCTGTTTATAAACTGTTCTACAAAGCTATATGAACACAAAAGGATCCCCTTGGGAGAAAAGTACAACTTTTCTGGTTTTTAATATTCGGAACGGCGGACAATAGACCAAAAAGTGTTATGGATTATATATCGTTATAAAAAAAGTACGCTAAAAAATTGAGAAATATTTCTCAGTTAACCAACGAGATGGTTCTTTAATATAAAAAATAAAACCTCTGATTGAAAAAAATTCGGTAAGCCACCGAATTCTGCAGGGATACATAACATAGCTTTAAGCTGGCAATCTCTAAAATATTTTTGTGTGGGTCTAAAATACTTGTACCAACCAAAGAGATACCTTTACCGATCGTACTAACAGCAAAACAGGCTTTCTTCGACCACATTCTGGAAATAAGGTGAACATATAAAGGATGAGAGAAAAGAAACTTTGTGAAAAGCCTGGACGCTGCTATATGGTTAGGGCTCCAAACTTTGTTAACCCATAACAACTTGATGAAGTGACATATGTACAATAAAAGGAGCAACTTGATGGATGTTCCTTTTTGCTACACATTTGTAGATAACGTTAAAACACAAAAGGAAAAAAATGAGTTTGTATACCATTCACCAACACACATTATTTCAATTAATAATAATTGAAAACGTTTCCGAAAATATTATTCAATGTAGGACGATACGATACTGCTTTTGAATGGTTTGTTAAAATGATTCATTTTGTAATAAATTACTACGCAAAATTCTGACCAACAATTACTAAACTATCATCGTTATGGTATTTTAGGCTAATCAAGGGTATAAAGTGTGGGAAAATTCTAATAGACGTTCGTTGAACAATATGCATGCACAACATCTTGCCAAAATGCACATTAACCAAGAGATTGCATTTGATTTGACCTATATTTAAATGATATACCTAAAAGAATATAGAATTCAATTATGTATCAAAGTTTTTAATCGTTCAATACAATTATTTATACTCTTCTGATTCGTGAATTTCATCTAATCACTTCCGCGATCAATGATTATTTTCAAAACCGATGTATACTCTCGTATTCGTTTATATATTTTATATTTGTTCATGTAATATATAGTATATAGGCTTGTCAATACAGTAGGAATACAATTATTAAATCAAACAATTCTCTTTCCTTTTAAAGATTATCTCAAAGATGATGATGCCAAGATAACAGCACTGGAGGAAATTTCTTTTTGCGTCTTAATTTTATCAGCATCATTACGTCTCCCATTTGTGCATGTGTATATCTATAGGGGCATAGTTATTATATTTATGTATGACATTTTGCTTCTATTATTTGCCATCATGTAATGTTCGTATACATTTTGAATTTTCACTTGATGAGCTTTGTGCTCTGTGGCGAATTGAAATAGTTGTGTAGTCCAAAAGATGTGATTGGAATTTTTTTAGTTATATATTTTTATATTAATTTCACATTTTTTTATGTATTTAAAAAATAATATCACTTAAGAGAAATAAAATATATGTTATATTCTTCAAATAAAATTAATTTTAATGTTTTAATCGGACTTTTACAACTGTTTATAAATTTGAAAGAATATTCACATGACTGAAAGCTTAATGTAAGGAAGTCTAACATAATAAATAAAGAATTTCTGCGTGTCCACGTCTTATTTTAAAAGTACTTGATTTGATTTTATTTGTGTTTTATAACGATCATTGGAGATTCAATTCACAATTTATATCAACGAAACTGACTAGAGACAAAAAGCATTAAATAAATTGAAGAAGTGTGCAACTAACAAAGACTCAGCGCAATCAGAGTCGAGCAATTTACAGAATAATAAATTCCCAAAAGTACAAAATTGACAGAGCACAATTGATGTGTTGGACTTGGATGAATGAATCAATGGCGCTCGAAATCAAATTTTAAACAAAATGGTATTTTTTGCGCTCGACTTATCTTTCCGCGTCGAAAAAAATAAGACAAAAAAATTGTTGTTGATAAAGTTGTGTAAACTAGGATAATAGGGAATAATCCAAATGTTTTTACATATTCAACAACGAAATGTTTTTGTGTTTTTCATTCATATAAAACATAAATTACCAGAAGTATAAATTTCTTTTCATAAAAATAATCATTTGTTAGTATGTACATGGGTAAAACAGTAGAGAAATTTAAATTCAAATTTCAATGTCATTTATTTCCCTTTTGAGCTATAAGAGACTTATATTATTTTATATGAAATCCATACGTGGTGACGAGACCAGTTGTATGGAGCTTGCTTACATTGTTTATACCCGTGAATCATTGGAATTAGCTGCTGAATATATGGATATTTGTATAAATGGTGTTAACTTATACATTAATTACGCTAAATTGCGTTTGTTCATTAGCATAGCGAATACATCCCCTATACTTAAATAGCTATATACGAGCTTTTATTATTATTCCATCACTCAGATTTCGCATTATTGATGGCAAATGATAATTGACACGACAAAATTCCAGTCGAACGTTAATGTGAAACACACTTGCAATATATTAATTAATTCAATAACTAAAGTGCTGATGAAGCTTTAATGCGAAATAATATGGTGATGGTTTCGAATTGGTTTGAATTTTAATATAATGAATGTTAAAAAAAAGTTATTGGAATTAAAATTAATACATATATATTTATTTCTACCAGTCTTAAATCGACTGATAAAATCAATCATAATTTGTAAAAACTTTAATTGCAATCTAGTGAATAACCAATCAGTTGAGTTAATTCAAATTTCTTTTTATACTTAAATTAATGAATATTTTCGAGGTGAAAGCGAACAATTATGTGTTATATATAATAGTTTTTAATCTCAGAAAAACTTTATAGACACACAAATTTAATGGACTTCATACCCAAATGGTTTTGCAAATTAAAAATGATGTCACATAAAAATCGATGCAATTCTCATTAAAAATTCCATCTTCCGTCCACTTATATTATAATTGACACAATATGTCAAAACGTCCCATGAACGCATAGTATTTAATGAAATTCTTCGACATTGAAATTATGTCTCCCGAAAAATGAAGTTATTTTCAATGAATCTTCGTTGATGACTTGCCATATACTCTAAGTACTAAGCATGTACTATAAATACTGTACATTATGGTAAAACACAATAGCGCAGAGCAGCGTGTCCTCCCTTGACGCGCGTTTTGAACTTTGCGTTTTCTTACGCGACGCACATAATCGAATTTCCGCTTTGAATTACGCCTGTCAATTATGATTTTCCCTCCGTTCTGTGCGTGAGTATCGTCTTGTTTGGTCAGAGAATGCCAGAGATTGACTAGCATATTTATGTCGATATGGAGTCGCACGCATTTTGTGCCATTGCCCATACACATATTATGTCGTGTCGTTATGCCGTCATCATCATATATCTGCGCACTCCCGCGGCGGCGGTGGCGGCGCGGCGACTCACCCATAAATTGGTGCGGAGATGCGGCTTATGGCAATATGGCTTTAGCCGTTGACTTGTAAACAATCGCCTACATCACGGTCTTTTGACTGCGATACGTGTACACTGTTACACACATGCTCGCCATGTAATTGAGCGCACAATAATGCCGGCTGTGTGTGCCCTTAGCCCTCCGCCGAGCCGCCCCCATGCCTCCTCGCGATTACATTGTTCTTAGGTTGTTACTCCAATTTACTTTGTCACAATATAACGCACGGAGAACATACTGTACGCATCGTGTCTTGGTGATTCAATATTCATGTTCTTTGTGCATACAGTCTGCTCTGTGTTCCTTGGATAAATACGAGCACGGCATGTCGAGTGTCAGACACTGGGCCCAATGTGGGCTACAGAGGGTTTTTGGCCAGCTTCATTTTTAAGGGTGACACAGGAGCAGGAGAGGCGTATGTTTGGTGTAGCAAGCAGCGCACACAAATTACTCCATAAAAAGAAGTGGTGCCTCAGATGTTCTAAATTACAGATAACTTTAGACGTTATAACGTTGGTTCATATATGTAAAATTATTGCTGGTGTGTGCTTTTGGACGAACGAGGTTGTCGTCAGACAAAAGCTTAATTTCGTGCGTATCCGATAATGCCTCAGTAAACGGCAGAAGCGCAAGGATTCTACACAAAAATTCCGAATGTCGTTTTTTTTTTATACGCTAAATTAAGTGTCTTTAATAAACGTTGAAAAGATTTATTGAATTAAGATTCAAATGGATGGCTTGTAATATGGCAACGACGATGATAAAGTTTCAAGATGCTTAAATGCCACAGGGGAGATTCTTATTGTACGAGAAGCTGAGACAAGATGAGCATTCACCTTTGCTACTATTATTATTATAAAGGTTAAGCAATCAAGAAAGCGCCACAGCACGAATATAAAACACTCTACGCCTGTGTAATTATAAAACTAAATTACGAGCAAGTGTTGTTCACTTCACTAACAAGACGTAAAGAAACACTAAAGTGTGGCACAGCAGCAACAACAATAAGCATGCCCGACGAATATCAAGACTCAAGAAACATTTATTGAGCAATTTTCCACTCCCTCGTTTTATTGTATTTCTCGTTGTTATTGTTGTACATTTCGTCTTCATTTTGCACAGCCATGCGACTGTACGCCATGGCATACCATCCTTATAGCATATAGTTATTATTATGATTGTTGTTCTTCGTTATGATTTTCCTCTCAATTCTCTATGTATTATTGTCTGTGTCTTGTCTTTTGTGATGGGCTTTGAATCATCCCATTGGCATGAATCAATAGAGTTGAATGAAAAATCATTGAACCTTTAAGCTTCAAGCTTCATAAAAGTGTGGGTAGATCGACTTCAATATTTGTGTCTGTAAATGGATTAAGAAACTATCTGAACGATATACTGTAAAGTATATGTATGTAATAAATATTGTATTTTCTTAATAACTAATTGGAGTTGAAGAATGGAGCAACACTTGGAGCAAACAATTTAAATTCTACTTAAATTACAGATTTTCCAAAGTATTTTACTAAACATGTACAATCTCTTGTGTAAAAATTCATTTTATAAATACTTAATTAAATCATGTTAAATTTAATAAAAAAAAAAATATCAATAAAGAAGCAGACCAACTCCTTTTTGTTTTTATTGTTTCATAATTAAGCAGTTTAAAACTTTAAACGAAAGTTTCGTTCAAAGTTTATATTTAAATAAATATTAACGTTTCGCATTTAATTTTAACTATGAATATGTCACTGAAAACTATTTAGTTGGCAGAATAAATTGTAATAAGCACTTAACATTTTCAAATATACGAATTGAATGGATAACTTTAAAAGACTGAAGTTAAGTATGCCAATGTTGATTTCTTGAAAAAACGCTGAAGAAAACGTAATTAAACTGCAACTAGTCTCATTTAACTATTACTTTGAGCTTGCTGCTCTCTATATTGTCATTAAAGTTAATGTCGTTTAGTGTTTGGTGTATCGAGATGAAAATGAAAACATAAACGAAAATCCCATTTTAACACCGTAATTAAGAACAACCAAAGAATATATAGCGAGAAAATCTTAAGCACGAAAAGTTTCGTTTGCTACTTATCTCTTTATTTCATCTTATAGCCATGAATTATCATTTTGCCCGGTGTTTCGCATGGCACAGATATCATCCCTAACAAAGTCATACACAGCTGCGTGTCGTTTGTGGAATACAGAATAACATACATACTACAATATATAGTAGAAAAGAAAGCAGTGCCGGATAAGAGGAAAACTTTTAGCAAATGAGTAAAAGCATTTCAGCGCAGCAAAAAGGGAGACAAATCAAACAAACAAACAAACAACAAGTGGCGAAGAATTTCCCTTCGCCAATAATATGTATTTCTTGTCTTCTTAATTATATCTCCTTTGCACTTTGTTGCTTCCTTCGTTGTCTAAATGCCTGAAACATCATTCCTCACGTTCCATACTTCATGGACTACAGCACACGCCGCATGTCTTGCAACTAGCAATGCCATGGACGCACGAAATAGTAAGCGGGGGTGGTCGTATGGGGGATGATTGGGATGTTGTCACGTATCAGAAACATTATCTTCTTTGATTAAATAAATAGCCGATAATATCGAAATTATACTCATATTTAAAGTTTATGTATTAACAGAAGCGATTCGAGGATGTTTAAGTAACACTTCTCTTTATGAGAATGTCCATGCAATAATATTCGTCAAACAAAAATTTATGCAAAACTTAATATTTTAAGCTCCAATGCTTTTGTATACAAAACTGTTTGTAATTTTAAAATCTACCAACCCAATGGTTAGATTTCCTCCTAAACAATCCATAAAGTTTCCGTTTTGCTATGTCCTCATGCCAGCATCAAAGTTTTACTCTTTGGAAAAGTTAAAATAGTTTTGGGAAATTACTTTTCCTCTACGCTTTTACCTTGGTGGCAACATTTGCGTCACATTTTACTGGGCGATAAATGCGGCAACGGATGAGGTGGTCAAGCACTGAAGAGTGTGTTCATTCAAGTGATAACCAAATAATTAAAGAACTTTCAAACATTTACACACGCAAAACCCAAATCCGTTTATTTATATAATTCGGTATTTTAATGGACAAACTGAAATTAATCAAGATCATCCTGGACCATTCCATAAAAAAATCAAGTCCTGCGACGCGTATTAATTAATATTTCGAGTGGGCGAAACAATAACAGTTCTATTTGGTGTGAGAATACATAAAATAAATAATTAACGCCGATGAGTTGATGAGCTTTGACTCTCCAAAAGCTATTCAAAAAGGACCCCTTTGCCATCGTTATGACTCAATCAAATTTCACTTAATTTCAATGCGGCCGGTTCCGGTGGTGTGGCTGATTCATATATTATAAATGAGGCAACAACAAGTGCAGCGCCGAAAATAATTAGGCGAGAGCCGTAGCAGCGCGCCTCACCACAGAAAAGGGGATGAAAGCGCTTTCATTTGTTTGCGCCGCCAAATGCAGCAGCATAAGAAAAAGCGCTGTGTGGTGATTTGTGAGATTTGTTCAAATGGGGAACCTGCAGCATTCAAATTGTACAATTTAAACGAACATGTTACGATAAACGTGTACGAGTATATGTATTCGCTATTCTAACTATTAATGCTGCTGCAGTGAAAACGAGAAGCGCGGATCCAGAAGTTGCATTAAATCGTACTTTATCGCGTATGTTATGTTGAGCGGGTGTTTTGGTGTGTTATTGCGGATGGCAATTTAAACACATATACTTGTATATTTTCCGCGTCTGCTAAACTTTGCCGAAGGTGTCGCATGACGCTGATTGATTTATGACGGACGTGTGTGTTGCGTTTACCTACACGCTTCGATGCATGATGCTTTCAATTGGGCAAAGTGATGAATGTGATTATGGGTTGGTTGGCAAAGCTGCATGCAGCATGGCAAAAAAAAATTTATCATTTGATAATTGAATTGTGCTTCATGAAAGTAGTTTTTAAAATGTATATATGACATTACCCATATTGGCTATAACTTTTTAGTTTTGTTTAATAATAATTTTTGGATAAAAACAAAATGGCGGAGACATTTTTGTAAAGAAATATCCAAAAGATTGGCAAGCAAACCATCCAAAAATGCGATTTTAAAAGATATTTGATTCTGTTTGCTTACAGGCATTTAGTAAATTTTTTTGATATTTTTCTTCTGAAAGAAAGATTTAAGTAGTGTGACAAATACATAACAATAAGACGTTGGCCCAGCACCACTCGAAAGTGCATACACCTAATTTTTTCATTTCGTCTTTAAGGCAATTTTTCGTTCTTTACAACAATTCTATTAAGACGAAAGTATCTATTTATTTTCTAAGTATACTAACGAATCAAAGCTAATGCGAAGTGTGACGCAATGATCAAAGAACTTACAATTGAAAGTCTTGCTGTGGTGCAAACAATTGCTTTCTGGTTTTAATAGCAGAATCTTCCTATTGAGTAAAATGCCTTACACTTTATTAATGATATCTTCATAACACTTGTAAATTCTACATCTGCTTCATTTCATTGTTAGTCTGAAGCTCTACGACTTTACACATCCTTTCAAATTCTTCATGCCAGATTTATTACTCGTTTTCATTTAGTAATTACAAGGTTTCCAAATAAGGAAAACAAATATGCTTTAGATTCGAGACGACTCTGATAAATTGTTAATTTTATAATATTTTTTATTTTCGAATGGCCTTTTCAATCAGAAAACCATTTTACTACCTCAACATATTTCTTCTTTCTTTATTTTGAATTTAATAAAAGCAAGCACAAAAATGTCATGAAGTTTCAAGTTCAAAAAGTACAGACCAAATAAAATTGGCATCCCATAGTGTTTATCTCTGCTGTCTGTTTACCGCGATTCGAGACGTCTCAGGACATGCCAGCAAGTCATTACATTTTTCATTGAATTACCCTGAAATGTAGGTTAGATAATTGCAAATGATTTAAATTCAATTACAAATTCATTCTTGTTAATTTAATAAATAAATGAAATTTTATAGCCCTTTGTTACGGTGAGAAGCTGCGTTGGTGCGTTGGTATTGCGCCTACCGCACGTGCTGCCTGAATTTTCATCTGCAATAAACGGACCCCCTATTAATGGGTAACCATTTGGACGGTCAG
Source organism: Sylvicola fuscatus (assembly GCA_026546915.1). Classification (NCBI taxonomy): domain Eukaryota; kingdom Metazoa; phylum Arthropoda; class Insecta; order Diptera; family Anisopodidae; genus Sylvicola; species Sylvicola fuscatus. The sequence continues at coordinate 42,151 of JANSTS010010343.1, forward strand.
TTAGCTTTGCTGAGCATCACCGTGAACAAATTTAACTTTACAGCGAAAACAAACAATAAAAAAAACGAGCTGGTAAGGATATTTATTTTGATAAATTGGATAATAAATCCGTGAAATAAGGAAATTCAACGTGATAAATCTCCTTTAAGGACCAGACGCATATTAAAGATAATTAAATAATAAATTATTTTGGGAATTTTTGATGAATCGCTTTGAAGATACTAATGGGTGCTCATAGTGTAGACTTGGAATATGATAGAGGACTTCCGATTAGGGATTGGTATTATTAAAGGGAATGGACCCAATGTCCAACATCAAGGGAACATTTATATTTTCATCTCTTTGCGGAATAGTTTATTTAACCTCACGCTTTTTAAACAAAAAGTAGAATGTATATATGTACATTTTTGAAAAAAGCTCCCAAAGTATGTTGTGTGACAATCACATTCTTCTTGTTTCTATATATATGTACATAAGTATATTGTTGCCTTTACCCACATTCATTTCGAACCAACAATGGCCGTAAGAGATAGAAAATGGGGACAACCATGGAGCGTGAATGCCCAATGCAGAAACATAAAAAGGAAAACATTCACACTCAGACAAAAACATTATATATAGATATTTTTCCCAAGTCCATTTTCACAATTCACGGTATCCTTTCGACTCGTCGTTTTTTAAAATGCAAAATAAATGAGTTTTTTCCCTTTTCTGCATTTCCCTTTTTAAACCATCCCTTTATTGCAGACCCCTTGAGTCATCCTCACTTTTCATACTCCTCCATGCTCATAGACACCACACCAAACACCGGAATGAGTGTACTCATGCCCCAATCCTCCATTGCATACTTTTCCCTGTATATACACTCGTACTTTATGTATATTGTATAACTTACACTCATCATATATAAATACAGCATAGCATTGCCGTTTTAGTTAACTTTAATTATGCTGAAGAACTTCTGGTTTTAATAAACTCTTGTGTAGGCTCCCTGCTCACAAGTCCCATACATATAACATAGGTCACAGACACGATTGTGAACGGCAGCATCGAAGTGAGCACTCGTTATTACGCTTTGTCAAGCCAGTGTTGGGTATATTGCATAATATGTTTCGCTATGTATACAGTTAGTTCCCGGCATCGCGTTGTTTCACCCCCATTATTTTGCACAGATGAAATGCCCTCCACACTTCGGCATTCACACATTTGAAACGACTAACTATGGTATATCACGTTCGCCGCCCAACTAGTATTATAGGACACTAAATGTTGGTGAGTCGTTGCAATTCACATCATGAAACCTTCAAAACTGGAGCATGTTTAAGAACGGCTGATTCCACGAGAACCAGAGAGACGACCTCACCACATGTTATCGTTTTTAAGTAATGTCATTGTTTTGTGTGTCTTAATATTATCATGTAATTTAAATGAACACCCTCATAATTTTGAAATAAGCTTTGGTTTATTATGACCATTTTGATCCAATAGAACCAGTTGAAAAAGAAAAAAAAAAATACTCATTTGGACCTTGAAGAAATAATTTCAATCAACATTAAAAATATTTCCAGTGTGAAATATTAATAAATCATACCCTCATACATAAAAAATAT
>JANSTS010010354.1:0-10873 GCA_026546915.1 Sylvicola fuscatus
TGTACCATTTAAATAAGCTTTATTTCGATCAATAGTTACTGTCAATAATATTGAAGCTGCTTATAAATTTCATTTGTATTTTACGACTTCTGTACAGCTTCTCCGGATAAGGACCTTCTTTATTATCTCATAATACTTCGTTTTAATTTTTTTTCGACTTTGTAAGATTTCATAACAGACTTCGTCTATTTATGTTGCATTATATTAATATTTTTAGAAGAAATATACTTTACAACTTCGTCCTCACGTTTTATGTCCTTGCAGTAGCACCAATATAGTGAAATGCCATTATTGTATGTCTGCCTTGTAATCTCTTACATACACGAGTGAAGATCCTTCCGGATCTAGTGAAACGACGTCACAACATTGTTGTGAAAATTTTAACGCACTCACAATGTTTGCTGTCGTAATGGATGTAAGAAGTAATTACGTGTGAAATGAATTGGTCCCACGCGAAATGATAAAGCGTCTCTTGAGAAAGTTAGGGCATATATAGGCTTTCGGCTCTTAAGATTAAGACTTTTGACGTACTTACCGTCTTTTTTATTTAATTTTGCACTGATGTGTACTTTAGAAACATCATTACAATGCTTTATGGACTTTTTTGTTTATATATATTTAAATGTTATTTCAAGGTCACTATTTAATTTTGATGTTTAAAGTCTCGTTATGCTTTGATCAATTTTCGTAAATTAAAACATGTATTTGATTGTGTTTTGAACAGAAAACTCAGTCTGCAATCTATTAAAGTATCGCATATCATTTTGTGATAGCTGTGCTGTTTGAAAAGTGAACTGGAGTGGTATTAATTCCAAGAATTTCATTCCATTGGTAAAGAATTTCAATTTCAAATATGCATATTATGCATAATTCACCAAATGAAATATTCATCTTTAATGAAATTGCATGAAATGTCCTGGTGATATCATATAAGTAAGAATTCGCAGCACAAAGTTCTGTATTTACCCTTTTTGTTTATAAAAATGTAAGGATGCTGACTCATTCGTCCTACAAACATTCTATTCATATTTTGTTTTAATTAATTTATAATTCCATTAGTATTATCATATTAAACGTGATATTTAGCCATTAAAGTTAAATTTGCATGTCAAATGTGTCTAAAAACAGGTGATAGTGAATTTGTTTTTAAAGTAGGTTTCTATAGAAAAAATAGCAAACTATTAAAAGCATTTCACAAAAGCAATTTTTCTAATTTTACTTTTAAACTTTTAAAGCTCTACATGATTAATGCACAAATAAAAAATAAAAAATCCATAAAATTGCTCGTTGCGGTTGTTTAAAACAGCACAAAATGGCATATAAAAATGAATTGCTGAATCTACATAACCGTCTTGTAGATGTTATACGAGTATTAGGCCATTCATCGCTCGTCGCTTACAGCGCAGCGCAGCGCAGCGGGTTGCGCTTTTTATAGCGCTTTACAAAATTGGCAAGTTCTTTTTAAATGCAAATTAGCTAAAGGGAGGATATTGAGGGATTTGCTATCCGGTTAAAGCTGTTCCAAAGTGATTGCGATTATAATTTTAATTGATTTTTATTTCTTTCTTAAACTACCTCTTTAGATTTATTAAACACTCGAAACACAAAAGTAGGTAGTAGTAGAAATTTCTCTAAAAATTTTGTTACAACGTTAATTCTTGAATACGAGTATATGTGGTGTTTTTCCATCTGCTTACCGTCCCAAATCCCAAGTGGCGTAATTACATTCCGAGCTCATCACATAACCATTATCAATATTCATAAGTCATAACGTATAGCCATGCAACATAATTATGAATAAAATATTCCATAAGAGTAACTAATAAAAACAACAACAACAATGTTAAAGAAATATTTTGATATGAAAGAAAAACAACAAAGGAAACAAAATGGAATCCGTCGACATCAGGAAAACAGGATACGTTCATCTGTTTATTGTATCAGCACAGGTGCATTACGTTGAGTGCGAATCTCCAACCGCCAGCATCCAACGCGAAAGCTGCCGTGCTGTTTTATTGAAATAACGCGCTATAGACAGTTTTATTTCGGTATGCCGGTTCTCCGTAATTTGGGTATTTCCTGGCCAATCCGTTGACTAACTTTTCGATTTTCTGTGAATCACGTCGGAAGTAGATTCTGATATCCGAATAGATATAAATGTGCAGCCATTTTGCGCTACGGGTGGCCATAAGGTTTTTCTGCTTCTGATGACACGAATACTAAAATTAAAATAAAGAAAAATCATGTTGGCGAATGAGAATATTGTGACTTAACCATTCTAGCAAAGAATAGAAATCGATAAACTAATTTTAGCCAGTTATCAAAAACATTTAAAACACTTTTACGCTAACTTTTTGAAATGTTATGGATTTGATTGCCTATAACACTGAATGTTTGTCTATGGAAAATTAATGCACAAAAAGAGTAAACATTAAAGTACAATCTGTGAAGCGCGTTTATGCAAAACTTCTTTAGAGCCTAAATAATTGTTATCAAAGGATTCAACCAAATTCAATGTTAACATTTTGAACAGAACAAACTTGAGTCGGAATTCCATTCAACTCCTAATTGTATTGATATAACAACTTACACCTTGATTGACCTAGATACCTGCTGACAACCTCTTAAAATAGATGCCATCTTTCATTAAAGCGACCATCACAATATATTGTCCAAATATTGTGTCATCTACAGTATGATACTCGATTCATGTAAACACACTTCAAGGTTAACCCAGTTAATGACACTTATTTAGATAACCACATAATGATGATTGGAGATGTCGTGTATTTTTAGTGGCTCAATTAGGGCTTGTCTCTTTTTCACCCTTGCCCTTTGCTGTGCCCTGGCCTCGCACACCTTCTTCTTTCCCGTCTTTGTTTGTTTCTTTAGCATGCTGCGTTCATATACTTTGCAAGTGCGTCAGCTGTTTATTTAAATTGGTTTAACTAACGAATTGAATGTGCGAACAAACTCTGCACAGGACCTAATAAAAAAAAAACGCGTCAATCAAATTCTTTTGCGTTTCCCTATATACTTGTTCGCCGAATTTCTTTTCAAATTCATATCTTTTTGCGCCTTTCATCAAGATATTTTGCAATTACATATTTTGCGATACAAGGACGTACTCACAAAAGAACGTAAAACATTCAATGATAGATATTGTTTAGTTAAAAATGTTTTTTCTTTCATTTCATCCAAAATTGATTTCTTGGAAGAATGTTTTATGTGCCCGATGACTTTTATTTATTAGAGCTAGTTAATTTTTTAAAATTATTTTTAGGGTTTGTTGATTTAAATGAAAATACAGTTAAACTACATTTTTATATTTAAATTTTTATGTATTATTCAGAAAGTTTGGAATCATTAATGAAAATCATCCTTCATTTTTTCTCATATTCAATTTACTAAGTCAAAAATCTCCCAAAAAAACTCATAACCGTTCAGTTGTTTCATGTGCACCAGCATTGCAATAAAAACATATTATAAAAAAGCACTGATATTGCAATCTGCTTATAAATTAAAATACGTGAAAAGGTTTTTTTTTTAAATTTGTAAATTCTTCCTAATTTTCCTAAAATTTGTCGGGATAATTTTCTTAGTTCAACCTTAATTTTTCTGTTTCACTTATTTTTCATAAAATTTTATTTAATGTTCGAAATCTCTATTTTTTAACTGAAGTGAGTTAATTTTTAATATAAAATTCAACACATAAGAAAAGTGAAATGTGCATCGATACGTCAGGCATCATCAACAGCAGGTAGATTCATCTTTCTTCGGCCAAATCAATCGGAACAACGAGTGCGCGTTTGATAACAATTCGCGATTTCAAAGTTCGGGTACACATACATTCGTTTTTGTATGTGAAACATATTCACATGACGACATCTTGAAAGTTTGCTGCAGCGAAAATACTGAATCAAGTTAATTAAAAGTTTTAATAAAGTTACTTGTGTATATTATTATTCTGCTCGTTTTGAATCTACAACGATGTACTGACTAAAACTTGCAGATTTGCGGATGGTAAAATTGCGCTTACCATCATTGCCGAACCCAAATTTACCACAAACCGTTTCTCTTTTATTCACTATGGTCACTCTTATGGGAAGAGTGGTTGCAACCCAGCTGAACGTATGCAAATATATGCACACATGTTGATCAATACTCAATTGTGAACAAATTATGCTGCTAAACGATAGTCATCAATATATTGCGACTGAAAAAATGATTTAGTTGAAATTGAAAAACAGAAAAACATGATTTCCATCAATAGTGGTAATCGATTAGCGTATAAATTTAGAACAAGGATTATCGTCATAATGGTGGCTGCAATCTAACCGTCGCGGAAGGAACAGCTAAAAACAATGTGAACTAAAAACATCGTCCGCGGAGTAGTGCAATCGCGTTCAAGTAGTTAATCGTTAAGTAGTTACACAAAAGAGTAATTATTGAATTATGGGTGATTCTTCGAGTAGTGATGACGAGCTCAGCAATACGGAATGTGATAAATTAAACGCGAATGCAAGGCAGACGAATAACTATCAGGTGTCAAGTGACAGTGCAGCGTCAGCGGCTGGCGGGAGTGGCGTTCGCTGTAAAGATTTAGTGCACAAATGCCCATCGGATCCGGGTAAAGTTGTTAAAGCAAATACTAGTGCTAGAGCATTGCTGGCGAGATCGCTTCGGTATCCGTCCGGTGGCACGACGCGTAAATGTGTGCTGACATTGGACGGATACTCGTATGTCATAGGTGAGCGTAATTCATATTCATTTTCCATTCAATGTCAAACAAGCTGTGTGTCTATCTTATTGTCTTTCTTCACTTTTTCATGTTCAAATCATCTTTCTTAAGCTTCTCCTTATGTAACAAGCACAAAACTCTGTTTACTGCAATTTTGAAAATAATTTGAGTGTACTTTTGATTTAATTATAAACGACAACATTTTAATGAAATAAATAAGTCGAATTAATTTTGCTTTATGCACAACAGCTCAATGTTCGCGAAAACTTATGTATTTAATCCTTACTGCCACGATGTGAGGCATCTTGAGACAGTAATGTGCTTTTTAAAGCACTTCTATTTTTGAAAATCAGCACAGAAAATGGCTTGAGCCGCGAAGGATCGTTGTTACCGTGCATTTTAATTAGATACTTAATTAGTTAATTGAGTATAATCCCTGTTGAGTCATCTTAAATGTTTTACGGGCAGAATATAATTATTGTTTGAGTTCTTCAACTTCAACTTTCTGGCTTTACTTTCGCAAATAGCGAATGTTCTATAGAAAAATTGCAATATAATAGAAAAGTTTTCATTTGTGTAAGTTTTATATGGCTTAATTTCGAAGTAAACGTTTACTTAAGTAATTGATAGAAATATAATTGCGGTAAGTTATTATAGGTTTCTTATCGAGCTTTTCGTTTTAATAATAGAATTTCGACAGGATTTAGTTTGAAAATAAAAATTAAATTAGGATTTGCTGTTCGACGAATTCAATTTTGAATTTCAATTATAAATTTTTCATTAAAATTAAATTGAAAATGTGTGGCGAAATCTCAAATTGCATTTTGATTATTTTAGCTTTTTTTAAATTTTTAATACTTACTTAACTTAACATTTTAATCAAGGACAAGTTAGTATCATTTTGTTGTTGTCTTTTTCTCTATTCAAATAATGATATAAATATGTGTATACTTTAAACAAAGGAAACATTAAATACCATTAATGGATATTGTTTTAATATTAACATGCACCATTCATTCATGTTGCCCGGAAGGTATAAACTGGCTGATGACTCTTTGATGTTTTCCGTTACATGTTTTTCTAGATATCGTGCATTCATATACATTAAAATGCGGAACAAATCCTCAAGTTGGTTAAAACCCGTAACTGGTGTAGATGGGTTCGGAGGTAAACGTAAGCTTTATCGTATAATCATAACATTACCAATAAAAGCCGGCTGCTTTTGAATTAGTTATTTCTTCTAATGGAATTGGATACACAGATACATTCTGTAAAAGCTTTATGCTTAGCAACTGGCCGAATTCGCCGAATTCGCCGAATCAGAAAATGTTTTTGTAAACGAGTATTATTGAACTGCAAATGTTAATTTAAAGGTATGGTTCACTCAAATAAACAAAATAATTTTCCAGATTCGCTTTCTTTTGTAAATAATTCAGGTATATGGCCATTTAATTTAAGAAACTTATTTTTTACAAGTTAATCAAGAAAGCTCAACCTTTTCAATTTGAAAAGCAAGAACCCACTGGCAGCGCAAGTTGATTAGAATTTTAAGTAAAATTTAATATAATTTCCTCTCTTGTACACTTCTGACTTTGAATCAATGCAACATCTCCTTGTTTCCATATTTTCATTTTTTACCCTGTTTTTTTTCTTCATTTTTACGAAGTTTTAATTGAAGTTAATTTTGAGCTTTTTTGCTCGTCCATCTCTCGACCTTTGTTGACGAAAAGTTTCCACACTCTTTCAGTCCCTACGGAGTTGAAGGATCTAACTGAAAATCTGTTGCCTGTAGGTGAACACAACTGGCTGGGGGATTGTGTTTTCTTGATGAAAGTGTACGTGCAATCAGTGGCTTAAAAGCACAATGCTAAAGATGAATTGAAAACCCGTGAAAAAAGGGAGATGCACGAGTAAAAGAATATTTCCAGGCAGTGGGGTGGGTCATTTTATTTTTGCTCTAATTTTAACTCCCTTCACAAAGTTCGACATTAGATATGCTCCGGCCAGATTGCAGTTATACACAATTCTATTAGCGGGGGTTGGGTAATTTCCTTTCATCACCATGACGATCTGTTTTGAATTTATATTCTGTGTAAAATATCATCTTCCCTTTAATCGGCACTCTGAAGTCGAAAGTTCATTTTGTTTCCATGAAATCTCGCAATGTGCGATTTATTTCGAGACAAATTGTCGATTATAAATCCAGCTTCCAGTTTGAGGAGGATTTATTTTTGAATGCCACGTTGCTATGGCGAGTGTGTCTTGGCAGTGTTTTTCTTAAATATGCCAGCGAATGTTGACAAATAATTAATGGATTCAATTTGCACGGGTCGTCGCGTCGCCCCGAAAAGAGGCTTTTGTTTAAATAAATTTAAAGGTGTTTAAGCTTTGTTTTCAATTTGGATGGTTCTCTGTGAACTTTGACATTGCGGTGAAAATGAAATGAAAGTATAAAATGTAGATTTTTTTGATGACGTCCAAAGTCTTAACAAATTCTTAAACTCAAACAACATTCAAAAAGAAAATATTATATTTGATTATGTAGCCATTGAATTATTTTGAAAAGTATAAAACTGTTGTTCCTTCAATACCTTCTTTTCTTTTTATCAATTTTGGTGAATATTACATTCTTGTGACATCAAACTAAGTGTAATCTATTGTTCATTATTTTCTAGATATTCTGAACGAAAAATACAATTTGATAGATTTGACAACTAGGTCCAATCAAGTGGCAAATGAAACGATGAACCATTCAATTCTCACAATTAAATAAAGAAGCCAGAAGTCACAACAAACGGTACCGGAACGGAGTAATTTCTTCGTTTCCAAAATTTATTGGAAACTAAACCTATTTCGTGAATCTTGCACTAAATTGAATTGCTTTGGAGAACTATTCGCTACTTGTTTCAATACATAATCGTATCTTGTGTCTTAGCGTAGTATTGTATCGTATTTCTTTTCAATTCCCTGTGGCCATGCTGTTCTTTGATTACACTCCCGCTTTTCAATTGTCTTCATTTGACTCAATTATATGGGAAACACGGTGAAATAGAACTTGCTACCAGTTATGTATATTATATTGTCAGGATCTTTGTTAACCTTGGTAGATGTATTGGGTAACAACGACTTTTCATTATTTTTTTGTCTCTTTTATTCATGCCCGTTTTGTATAGTCAAGGTTCTATTGATTTTCTTCTACTTACATATACGCTGTAGAGTTTGTATGTCTGGTGTTGAACAAAGAAAAAAGGACCCGCATAGAAAAACAGTGAATGTAATTTACATTCGTCTCTAATTTGATTTTTTTTGTATTGGAATTATCTATTTACCAATATGAAATGAACAATGGAAATATGAAAATATGTAATCCCAATCTTTCAAAACGATTCACTTTAAAATTAATTAAAATTACTCATACGTTTTGTAACGTTTTTTTTATAAAATTTAACTTAAATTGATTGTTTGGTGAAGAACATGTCTGAAATTTCCTCAGAATTTGAACATCCACTCTAATGAATATTGCAGAAATGTTTCACCATGCAAATGTGCACCTGTGTGAGCACACTCGATTAGTATGTTGTTTTGGGGCGACATATTCCTCCTTCAGCCTTCTGCTTTGTTTTAAATACTTTGAACCGTCATGTTGTACATAAAGCTGCTGCCATGTTTCAGCGCGTTTATTTATACGTTTGCTTGTCGCGTCGCTTGTCTGTGACATTTTAGGCGTTTTCCACTTTCGGAAATGTAGCCTTTTCGAACACGAAGCCTTTCATGCATTCATTGGCATCAACATTGAGCAAACACAAGTAAATTGCTTGCGATCAATCAATTGCACATTTAGACTTCGCGTAGAATGAATATCGTTAGTTTGATCTTATGCCAAACATCCAGAATGCTTGCTTATTTGCCGCATAGTTCTTGTATAAGCATAAATAATCTACCTAAGTATCACATAAATAGTTATTTTATTAGATTTGGTAAAACATTTTTTTTTTAATTTTCTACTTTACATTTCTATGTTTTTTGTTTAAATTTAAAGATCAATTAATGTCCTCATTGATTTTTGTTAATAGCATTCAATTAATTTTAAATATAAAGTGGAACTAGATTTAAAATATAATATTAGAAAAATCATTGCAAGTAAATATTTCAACCCTTATACAATGTACAACTATTATGATAATTTAGAAGAATTATTTAAGTGGAAAGAACAAGACGAGCTCCCTAAATACATTTTTTAAACAACAGTTTAATTTTAGTCTCTAATAAATATGATATTATAAATATTTACTCGTAATAAACTGAGCGACGAAAAGGTTGTTCGCTCTGCTAAAGGGACCAATACCCTTTATAAATACGATATTTCCACACGAAAATCGTTCTTAAACAACATATTATTATGATATCAAATGTCAATGAACCAGCCTTATATATTTTGATATATTGACTAAATCTAAATAACATAACCTTTACATATCATTCTTAAAAATGAAAAAGTATGACTGTCAAAATATCCTTTCTAAATACTGGTACATACATATTCTTGCATACATACTCGCATCAACACAAAACCTATTGTATATGCTCATTTACTTTTATCCATATTGCAAATATTTTGAAATATCATCTCGCTGCTTTGTTAGAAATACATAAAATACGAGAAGAAGTAAATCTGGGTCAAAAACAAAATGGATAGCATATATTCATGATAAACTGAATCCCCTCCTTTCCCATTATCAAGCAAACACATCAGGATATACTAACACACAACATTATGCGCGTGACGGATACTGCAAAATATAACATAGAAACATTTCTTGGAAATTACTGTACAAAATTTCAACTTATGTATACTCGCATTGAGCTTTTGAGTTAACTTGTTAGGGTTAAAAAGGGACAGAGACATTAATGAACGACATAATAAATTGCCGCTTAAGCGTATGATTAAGGGAGTTTCAAAAATTAAAGAAACTTTATATTCATTGTTGTTAATTAAGTCAGAATGAAAGACAAGCATGCGAATTTGGAATTTCACATCGAATCATACCCACCCAATACCAACTCCAGAGGATAGGTCGCGTCGTTAATGTTTGGCTTGTTTATTGCTGTTGTACCCTTAGGCGAACCCACCATTTGTGTATTGCAATGAAGTAATTTTGACAAAATTTGCTAACACACTGCAAACGTCTCCCTAACACCGCCAAGAATCTGCAGTCGTTAAATTAAGACCGAAATTGGTTGACGAGTTAATTTCAATGGTAAGTGAACATAAATCAAAGTTTCTTCGGCATACTTTGCAAAAGCCACTGCCACATCCAATTCATTTCAATATTTCGTGTCTTTAATCTCAGACTCACGTTAGTAAAGTTAGACTAATCATTCAAATGGAGTGGTTATTGTGGGACTTGGAGGACGATGGCAAATGCTAATTGGGGATGAAATCAACGTCAACTTAAATTGCCAATAAAACACCATCGCAGCGATATGATGAATCGAACACTAATTAGCATTTAATCCGGGTATAGATTTCCAATTAATTGAAACAAGTGTTGTTCGTCAGATTCAATTAAGTATGTATTTCCAAGCTGCTTGAGCATTCCACATCGACACCACCAGAGCTATGTACCAGCAAATTTGGTATTTTTATCGTATTTAACGTAAATCGTGCATATTAAATTCTTGCTCAATTAGTAAACGTAGACGTGGTTTTGGAACATAAACTGAAGTCTCACTATACTGCTAATGAGGGGATTATGAATACAAAAGAGCTTCATTCATGTGCGTTATCAGAATTATCATTTGTATACATTATTCCATTCATAAGAAAAAAAATTTGCTGCTTTTTATACAAGAAATTTGCGGAGTTGTGTGCAACAGTTAATACCCTCATCATTTTCACCCCATTAAATACTTCAATTATTATTACGTCAATTATCTCAAGATTATGCAAATGTGAACGAAAGGTTTTTTTCACTGAACAGTTTAAGAAATGGTGCATTGAGATAAAACAGTTTAAAGATAAGAAATTTTACTAATTTCACAAAAAAAAAAACAATTCTCTAATCTTTGTACCAAGAGATTCAGTTATATCCATTTATTTTTAATGTATGGTATATGGCCGGGTTGACATTT
>JANSTS010010354.1:28516-49123 GCA_026546915.1 Sylvicola fuscatus
AAAAAAGGCAAAATTATTTGGCAGCTCCCAATAAATTGCCGATAATTCATCAAAACATAAAACATTAGGAATTTGAGCGTCGCCTTACTTATTTGCATAGCGGGAACCAGGAGATGATACCTTAACATTAAGGGACTCTGGCAAATTGACAAAATGCGCCCGTAGGTTAACTGTCTGCTCCTGCCCGCGCACATTTACTACGACAATGTGGGTATCATGATCATTTAATTCCCTGTAAAATTGATGTCCTTCTATTAGATTTAAAACTAAAAAGATGTTCCATATATGAAGTCAACAAACACCAACCGTGTGTAGGCAAAAACGTCGTAGTTGATGATTTTCAAATTGAAGTCTCCTTGTATGAAAGTGGCTTGCTTTCTTAACTGTGTCAACTCTTTGTAGTGGCTGTAATGGGTCTTCTCTGTGGAGGCCTTTTGTTGTGCGACATTTTTCGAAATATATTCAGGAACTACTGGAAGCCATGTACTTTGATTTGTCGAGAAGCCTGCGCTTACTGTTGCATCCCACTGCATTGGTGTGCGATTTTTATCTCTCTCGTCGTAAATGTGGAGATTGGGATAATCAATCATTCCTATTTCTTCGCCCTGTAATCAAAAAATATCCCAAAAAATATGTTATCGCTGAGAGCATAAAAAATCACTTACATAATAGGTAAAGCTTGTACCAGGAAGAGTCAGAACAATTGTGTTAAGGACGTCAACCATATTACTGCCCATTTTACTGGCTACTCTCGAGTGATCGTGTGATCCAATCTAAGGAAATTGAAGAAAAAAATTAACTATTTAACTTTTAGCATTTTTGATCGCTTTAAGCTTACCACCCAGTTTGGATTTTTGCCAGATGGCATGTAATCCAACATGTTACCAATTAGGGATTTATATCTATGAGAATCAGAGTTATTCTCTAAATAAATGAGTTGAAAATTAAACGGCATATTAGCGCTGAAGTAATATTTCATTGTATTATCTGTGCTTGCATAAGCCTCTGTAATTAAAATGCGCGTATCTCCACCATAAGTCTTGACATACTCAGTAAGGGCATCTTTCCACAATTCGACGACTTCATAGCCTTCAGGCTAGTGATAAAAAGCTCTGTATAGTTTTGGTTATTTCTCATAATTTATTTGTGACTTACCAGATCTTTGGTATAAATGTGGTCAGTATAATCATATGTTCCAGGTGTAGCCCATTCATTGACTGGTTCATTTAAAAACTCTTCGTTCTCAAACATGTGATTAATGGCGTCTAGCCTAAAACCTGATGCGCCTTTGTTCAGCCAAAATGTCAAGACTTTAGTCATCTCAGCCACTACTTCACTATTCCTATAATTTAAGTCTGGTTGTCCTGCTGAAAATTGATGTAAATAATATTGTTGTCGTCCCTCGTGCCATGTCCATGCCGGGCCACCAAATACTGATACCCAGTTATTGGGAAGGCCACCACTCCCATCTCCGTCATGCCAAATATAATAGTTTCGATACTTTTCTTCGTTATTGGCGGAGGCCACAAACCAAGCATGCTCATCACTTGTGTGGTTTGGCACAAAATCCAACAATATTTTAAGCCCAAGTTCATTAATTTTGGCCAGAAGTTCATCAAAATCCGCCATAGTTCCATATTCACTCTGCACTTGGTAGAAATCAGAGACGTCGTACCCAAAGTCAACGAGGGCAGACTGAAACATCGGACTCATCCAGATTGTGTCCACACCAATATCGACTAGATGATCTAATTTGCTTGTGATACCCTTAAAGTCACCCACTCCATCGCCATCACTATCCATAAACGAACGCGGATAAATTTGGTAGATTGTGGCATGCTCCCACCAGTCTTTGGCAGCTATGCCACTTCCAATAGTCAGTAGAATCACAAAAAACACACCAAACGTTAACATCTTGACGGATTAACGTCTGACAATACACTGGACTGTTATCACAATGCAAAAGTTCAAAAAGTTTTATAGAAAACGTAATTTAATTCAATGTGATATGACAATATTGACTTAATCTCTAACTACGACAAAATGAATTCAATGTGTTTAATGGTATTTTTGTGAGTAACGAGGGTGTTATCTTCACCGATTACTTATTGCTTATCCCACGGAATCTAGTGGAGACGCGCATGTTGGTGCATAAGTACACAAAAACGCCTAAGGTGGCTGCTTTCGCCAAAAATGATAGGGTTTCAGCATCCACGTGCAGTATCTCAGCTAATCCATTAAATATCTGATCGTGCAATGTGGCCTTGATCAGCGGTTCCATAACTAGTGCAGCAAATGGTGGAATGTGAAGTAATTTCGTTTGGACAATAGACCTAATAAACAAGGAGTTTAACAATTAAAATTACTTAATTTAATTTTATTTCATTGTAATTGTGAGGTTATGAGAACGTAAAACTTATCTAATTTTTAGTGCTATAAACAAGGCAATTAATCACCCAGCGATAAAAAACACGTGATTAAATTATTCTTTTTAGTATTGCTTGTGTTTTGAAGTAGACGTTGATCTAATCTGTTTAATGTTAAAACCTATTTAATTTTCTCATATCACTAGATTATATGATTAAACACAAATTCATGTTACAAATGTCCTTAAAAATGGTATTTTATTTCTCAAAAAATCAATATTAAAATCATACGCTACAGGCACTAATTGTTCTTTTAAAATTATTTTACACCCTGAAACTGAAAAGTAGAATCCTTTTATAAAAACAAGTTTACTCTTAACTTTTAAAAGCAAAGCCAATTACTATTCAGCTTTTCCTTTAAGGGAAGTGTTAAAGAATTGTTTGAAATATTAACACGCTAAAAGCTGTCAAACACAGTAAGTTTGTATATGCGAGTACATATTTATGAAAACAAAATGTTTTAAAACTTTCCGCACAAAAAGCTTCCTCTAACAACTCGCATACACACAAAAAAACAATTGTAATCCTTTAATGTGCCTCGCGGGATGATGATGGCGGCACGTTAAGATGCACTTAGAATAGGGCTAAATAAAGCGCACTTCTTCTGCAATGCACACAAGTCGCAAACACTTGCCAGAAGAGCAAAAGAACAAGATCACATAATGGTGTTGCAGACTTGTGAATTGTGATACTTGCTTTAGAGCAAACATCCATGTCAACTTAAGACACGTGTCGTCATGCAATGTTAAAATAAAAGAGGTGCAATGAATGAAAGCATCCATGAAGTGAAGTCTGTGCATAATGAATGGGAGAAATGGGGCCGTACAAGCTGTTTGTAAACCCAGGAAAATGGAAACGAATAGTAGTGAAAATGCGATGGGCTTTTTACGTTGCTCCCAAAATCGTTACATGCATACAAACACGATGTTAATAGAATAATGTTTTTCCTATTGTATAGAAGAAACATATTTTATTTTAACAAATATTATTATATAAAAAATTAATTATCAATTTCTTAGTACTATTGCTTGATAAGGCCCGAGAGTTATTTCCAAAGGTATTATGTCGCTACAGAATTCGTTAATAAAACATAAATGGACATTCACTAAAATTTCAATAATGTTAAACTTACCCTTGCTCGAATCCACAATTTGTTGAGGCAGCTACCACAATCAGCTGTTCTGGTAAATCAAAGACATCTAAGTTCACCGCTTTGGCAGTCGATCCAAAATTAATGACAACAACAAACTTGTCGTCATCTACAAGTTCTCTAAAAGAAATTGAAGTAACCATTTATTCCTTTAGAGTAAACCGAAATAAATATCTACCTAGTATAGGCCAGCACATAACGATTGAGAACAATCGGATGAAAATTTCCATTGCGAATAGTGGGATGACGTCTCAGTTTTGCCAAATGCTTGTATAACTTCAAGTGACTTTTATCATTTTCCTCCTGCTCAGCCACGTTTAGCATCTGATAATTGGGATGTACAGGAAGCCAAGTCTCATTAGCGCCAGAAAATCCTGCATTATGAGTGTCATCCCATTGGAATGGAGAACGTACTGGATCTCTGCTGTTTTTTTGAAAATCTTCCTCCCCTTTGTTGAGAGCAGCTGGATCTCTGGTCTGCTCCCACGTTATGAAAGAATTATCCTCCATGCCGATTTCTTCACCCTATTGTCATATCAGAAAATGAATATTAAAAATATTCTAGAACCCATGTAAGATCTATACATTGTAAGTAACCGCGACTCCAGGAAGAGTCATCAGCAGAATGTTCATGCCATCAATTCGTTCAGGGCCGAAGCGTGTTCCTACTCTCGGTCTATCGTGATTGCCAAGCTTATGAATAATTAATTTGATTTATGTGGAATTATTATCTGAAACAATTGCTCTTCTTATGCCAATTAACTCACCACCCAGTTGGCAACACCTCCATGCGGCATATACGTCAACCATTTCTGGATGACATACAAGAAATCACGAGCATCGGAATGTACATCCAAATCGGTAATCAGCAGAAAATTGAATGGGATTTGGGAGCCGGGACGCTCCTCGTTTCCGTAGTACTCGACTGTCTCCGAGATGTTTGCATACGCCTCAGTCATTAGAATCCTACATATTTACAATAAAACAATAAAACTTCCGCACACAAAACACAAATGGCGATTAAAATGAAATCGTCAAACGCTGACCTTGTAGTGCCACCGTGATCCGATTTCCACGTATCCAACAATGCCCTCCAGGAATAAATCATGCGCTTCGATTCCGGCAAATCCATTGTGTAGTAATGAAGGGTGTACTCATAATCATTGGGATCGGACGTTTTATTTGACAAGGGTTCATCTCGCAATTCTTCATCCTCAAACATATGATTGACAGCATCCACACGAAATCCGTCCACACCTTTGCTCAGCCAGAATTTAAGTACATTCTCCATTTGGGCCACAACTAGCGGATTGCGAAAGTTGAGATCCGGCTGATGTTTCGTAAATTGATGAAAGTAATATTGTTGACGCACTTCATGCCATGTCCACGCTGATCCATAGAATACCGATTGCCAATTGTTGGGCGGAACCCGTCCACCATCTTCGTTCAAAATGCCGTCATGCCAAATGTAAAAGTCTTCATAGCCTTCCACTCGACGGGTCGATTTCAAGAACCACTCACAATGGGAGCTGGAGTGATTGGGCACAAAATCTAATATTATTTTAATGTTCAAGCGGTTTGCTTCGCGAACGAGATTTTCAAAGTCCTCCATGTCTCCGTATTCCGGTTGGATTGCGTAGAAATCGGATATATCGTATCCAAAATCAAACATTGGCGAACGGAATATTGGGCTCAGCCACGTCGCGTCAATGCCAATGTCAGCCAGATAGTATAATTTGCTTGTGATGCCTTTTTTACCCAAAAAAAAAACAAACAAGGTTAAACATTTCGATGAAAAACACAATTCAACTAATGGTACCCCTCAAATCGCCGACGCCGTCGTTATCACTATCCTTAAACGATCTGGGGTAAATTTGGTAGAAAATAGCATGTTGCCACCAGTCGGAAGCCAGTGCAATCGCCACGAAATAGTCACCACTGAGGAGGACCACAAAAAATGCCACCAAATTCATTGTCGCCACTTTGCACTGAAACTAAAGTATATGACAGGCAGCTTTTATGCTCTTATGCACACTAAAAACTACAGTTTTATGAGATGAGAATATTAAATTTTAATCTTTTTTTAATTACGAATTTACTGCTTTGCGAAGTCGTGCTTTTATACAATTTCAGAAGTTTTGTGTTTTTGTTTAGCGTAATTAGTTTAGCTTAAAACAATACGACAACGGTGATGCAGTATAGTCTGAAAGACTAAGCCGCGCCGATGGGAACTGTAGGGAGTTTCATACGTTTTTATTATAAAATGAATTTAGCAATTACAAAATGCATTTATTCTTTGTTTGTAATGCGTTTAAATTTCATTACGTTTTATTTATGCAAAACAAATGTTTTATTTGATAAGTGGTTTCCTTTTTTTTACATAACAGGTGACAATACTCATTCAAATTTTTTTATTCGAAATTGCTGTTATTTGATAAACAATTTGCGATGTATGAAATTCAAATTAAAATTACATACAGATTATAGAACTTCATACATTATAATTTCACATAACCGCTAAACATATTAAATAGGTTCACAATTAGGAAAAGTAAAAACTTATCAAAAAAATGAAATCACTTAATGACACAATTAATTGTTATTACTGCAACTGCACTTATTCTAACCTCACAATTACTTTAATGGCACTGAGTAGAAGTGCAACGAGCAGCGGGTTATTGTTTTTTTAATTGCAGCTTAATGTTTGAGAATCACTACGCCTCGCGAACTGCACCGGCCGCGTGAAAGTGCGCTGTCCGCGGACTCATCAATAGCGCGTATCTGCCGATCTACATATCTGTTTTGTACAATAGCGTGCACGAAATGACCTTGCGGCTGCGACTAATTCGCGAATCGCGACTGTCTTAATATGTGTCTCCGCTCTCTCATAGCGTTTGCAAATTGCAATCATAACAACATTTAAGCAAGAAACTATATAAAGATTCAAGCTGTCCTACTCGCACTAAGATCTATTTTAGGATTATTTGGCGACACCATATTCATCTCATCTCAAAGTACAAACTACCACTAAGCCACAGATTCTCGTAATCGCATTAGCATGTAATGTGTCATGTGTGCAAATTGACGCTGGTCTCCGATGTATTTATGTATATTGAATTTTTGGAGCTCTCGAACTCCGGCGACATCCTCCGACTTACATAATTGATTTAACCATTTACATGCATAGGATTTCATCGCTCGGCTTTATTCGAAGCATTTAACAATGTCTATAGACGACACCCAGACACGCAATCTTCCCAACATTCATCAAATATGAATGAAGCAGTAAGTTGCGTTGCTTTTGTATGTGCGTCGCGACGCGTCGTGCGTGCCAAAGATAAGCTTTTTCTTCTAAAGCGTTTTATGGCTCTGGCGCGCGAGTCTGATAATTTGGGTGGCGTTCATGATAATCGTGTACAGAAAGTTTGCGGTTGCCGCATGTGAGATTGCCATTTGTTTTGGCCAAATTAATTGTCTAGATTGTTCCTTGTGTTTTATTAAAATTTGTGGAGCTTTCTTGAACTTTCAATGTGAATTATTTAGACGGGGGTGGCGATGCAACAAGTCGTAAAGATGGTTTGATAGGGTTGTTTTATGTTCTGACACAAATGTAATTTCTTGGTAAAATGTTTCTTTGTCTGCCGCTGCAAACGGTATTTGCATTCAAACTTATTTAATTTATGCTTCTATTTGGACGAATCTAAAAGTGCGTAAATTTTCTGGGATTCGTTGATAAGGCTTTTTGGGGAAGTCTCTCGACTGACTCTTAGCCAATGAAGGATCTTTTGAGAAGGCTTGCGACTGATATTTAGCCAATAAGGCTCCTTTGAGAACGTTCATTTTTAATGATCGTTCAGTCTTACGACTGACAATGGTCAAGTGGTCATCATTTACCTTTGCACTTGTGCAAGAATAAAATATTAGACGGCTTGATATTTTAATGGCCTGCGGTCCTGATTCCAGACGCTGAATATTTTAGTTTTATGATTTTATGCCTTGTTATCTGTTTTTTTTTATAATTTACAAGGCGATGTTATCTTAACTATTTTCACCATTTCTGTGCCTAAGTAGTTGATCGATCGTTAACACTTGAGTTTTTCTTATACTTATTCTTTATTTAGCTAAATTTTTTTATCTCGAAAGTCAAACACAATACAATAACAGAACTGCTATTAATGAAATATTTGTAGAAAAGATATACTTACAATGGATTGCAATGTTTTTCGTTTGAAATTCTTATAGGATAAGTTATAAAATTTAAATTTAAGATGAAAGGTAACGCTGTAAAAACATATAGTTATTTAAAACTCGAAAATAAAATTCAAACGTTGTTCCTTTTTAACATATTCTCTTCCTGGTAATTTTGTAAATGTTTTTCTTTATTCTTAAAGAAAAAATAAACACAATTCTTCTCTTTTATCTGAACCTGTATACTCGACACATCGATTTTGTGTCAAACGCACTTCCCCAAGCTCCTCCAATTTACAAAGCAACTTTTTTTCATCTAGAGAGTTGAATACAATCTTTGACTGTGTACGAAACATTCAAATATGGCTTATCGAAATCTCAAGTTCAATTATTGTCGACTTTTCAAAAGTGACCATATAAGTATTCAAGAATGATAGCATTTGGCATTTTCAAACATTCAAAATGCTCGAATCACTTTGCTGTATGTCTGAACTGGCTTTTTGTGTCCCGAAAAGTAACAGCAGTCAGGATATTAAATCGCATCAATGTCGTCTTGATTTTGTATGTTCATAAAATACTCAAAAGTCACAGCTGGAGTAAACATAAATAATTCATTCTGTTTTTCATTATTTTGCATGTTTGCAGTTTTTTATCTCTATAAATGCACGAGTAAAATGTAATCATATTCTCATCCTTGCACTGAGTCCATTTTACACATAAAAATACAATGTTGAAGATATGTGGTTTCGTTCATAATCATCACCAATCCTCTACAGGACAGCATGTACATTGTACATTGTCTCCATATTATATAGGTAGGAGAGTTGAGGAGAATTAAGTTTTATATTAAGAAATGTTTTCAAGTATTCAATACTTTAATATTGAATAACACATGAAAGATTGTTCCACAAAAATATTTTGGGATATAAATTATATTGCGCGCATATTAGGGATTTTTTTTATTTAAAAAGTGTGAAGTGGGTGCACAAAATATCATTTTAATTGTCTACTTTCTCTGAAATCTGCCTATATTAGGAATTTCCAGAATTCTTGTTGTAATTTCATATCTTGACAGAAAATGCTTTTAACGGAAAAATGTTTAGGATGAGGAAGATAAAGAAGTGATGATTTTTCTCGTCCTACCATTATATGATAATTTTCATGAAATCTTTCTTAGAATTTTTTCTTCTTTCGTACATACATAGAACTCTTCACGTTGGCCTATGAAACGTATATTTTTACCATCTGTTGATGAGGACGTGATGTCGTTTAACATTAGCATTCTTGTCTCTAGCTGGCAATAAATGTCATTCATGAAGCCCAACAATTTAAGGCCTTTGGTGTACTTTTATTAGATGTGGCACAATTCAAATCGAGTTACCATTTAATTTGATGTAATGACCCTATTCCCAGTTTTTTTCTTTCATAACAGTTCCCAACACATATTTTTTTGTAATTAATTTATATTTTATTTGATGACTTATTTGTGTAAAATTCTTATACAAAACTTCTGTTAAAAATCAATATTTTACAGAACTTTTCCCACTTCAGAATATAGAATAGAATAATTTTTTATAATGTTAAATCCAAACAATTTCTCCCCAATCTAAAACTGCCAAACTCGATTTCAATTCAAATTCACTTTATTTATCCCTTTTTAAGCAACAACAATAAGCAATTGTACAAGCAAAAATTTGTTTATAATCAAACGACATGATTCATCCCAAAAAAAAAACAACCCCACGCAAAGTCTGTGTATAAAAGAATCACATAATTCTGCCACCAACCAATACTATATATTTAGATATTTAAAAGTGGTAATACGTCTATCTGTATGTATATAAAAGCATCCTTTGTCAAATCCGCTAAAGGGTGTTTAAACGGAAATGATTTTCTTCGAGATATTCACACCACCCGGCACACTTCATCGCGTCTGCCATCCTTAGTGACAGGCTTTTAGCCATCTTATAGAGAATTTGATTCGCTACCCAACCACATTCCTAATATTCTGAGAAAATCCAACGAAAGATTTCTGGCACACGCACTAACCGCACAAATTCCGCATTAATTTCCATTACCCTAGTAGCTGGGAAGAACACGCGAGGTTCTTATTTGCGATCTATAGTATACCTACTAGTATACGACATGGTCTCCAATAAGCTGTCCTACTTGATTTGTTGTGATAATAATAATTAAAGAAGTAGATGTAATTTTGCGCCAAAAAATGGGAAGAGTCCGAAGGAACGCCGACAAGAAAAGATGCGGGAAGCCGCAAAGGACAAGACGTATTATTGTAAGTGGACCCAAGTTGGCTTTTCCCGATTTTCTTTTTTTTTTTTTGTATTCTTCATTTTATCTCCGAACATCCCAAGGACGTACGTGGGTTGAATAACTAGCCTTAAAGGTATCTAACGCAAGTACACATCGCTGTGGGGTTCTTTTGTAATTTGCTTCCACCCTTATGCGATCAGATGCGGGATTGGTTTATGAACATTAATGTTTATATATGTACATACTAGCATGTTTTCGAAGTAAAGATTTAAGATGAAGCAAAAATAGGAAAGTCGACACCTTTTGTTCTAAATGAGTGGGGAAATGGTTGTTATGCGACATCTTGAGCAAATTAGAAATTTCTATTTATTCTCTGCTGTGGGGAGCAACAGGTAAATATTAGGAAAATACAAGACTAAATATTGATTTATTCAGATCGCTATAATTGTTCCTTTAATGTAAATCACATACACGAAAAGGCAGTTGTCATGAAAACAAGATTTTTTCGTGCCTTAAAAAAACACAATTCACAAAGCCATAAAATCGGCCTAAAACATGAAAAAGAATTGTCTATCAAGTAAATGGCATTATGAGGGTGCGCCTTTTCAGCACGTGTTGGTTCAATTTGAATTTTTGTGCATATTTTTGGTGATCTTATGTAAAAAAAAAATATCTTCAAAAAGCAATAACTTATTTTTAGATTTAATGTTAATTTGAATTTTGTACACTAAAAGTTGATAAGCATCTGGATAAGACTTCAAAAAATAATTTGAATGTTTCCAATATTTAAATTCATTATGCTAAATAGCCAAATGTTATTGTTCAATAATTTCATTTATATATTTTCCCAAAAATCAAACAATTTGAAATTTTCGTAAACTAATAATGAATATGTCAGACAGTTTATTAAAAAAAAACATGCAACACTGTAGCAATCTGTCAATAACATACGTGACTCAAAATCAATTCCCTTCAGAAGACAAGTAGACAACCAAGCATGTCAAATTGCATTGTAACTTTCACCAAACACCTCATTTTCTCACTCACATTCTAATTCTCACCTTTGTGTCAAGCCATCGAAGCCACATACTCTGCACACATTACACACACATCTGACGCAAATCAACCCTTATATACTTTTGTAAAGCGCTCACATTTTTCAATATTGTTCGTCGTTCGGCAACAAACTTAATTCTACAGGAAACTCGATTTAGCTCCACAAACATTTTTACCATAATAATGATAGATAAAAGTAAAATGGTTGCGAGAACAAAAGCGCAAGGACTCACTGCACAGAATGAAGCGAAGTCGATTTTCAATTTTGTCATTTGCGACATGAAAATCTGAAAGCTTCTCCATTCACCGCTTTTTGTACCCGCTTAGCAGCCACGGAAAATTATGTGAATTTTCGCAGACGTACGCATTCGCTTTGTACGATAAATATCATGCTTACTTTCTCTTTACAAAGTAACTTGGTGATTCTAATATGCCACAAGTCTTATTGGCTGGTTGAATGCATAAGCAAATCATTGAGCTTGACATGGCAGAAATTATGTGTAGGCATAAGCTCCGGTTACGTGAAAATAAATTAACTGAATTGCCCTTTGGATTAGCTTATTCATTGATCAGTAAACCTGTTTACCCTTAAATGCACTTGTGCACTTTGAATTAATATATTTATCGGAAACATTCAATGCAAAGCACGACCGTGAGCTTTTCGATTGTTTTCGATATTTAGTATTTACTCGTCTATTGATTCAAGAATTTCTCGCATTAATGTGTTTTTGATATCTCCCTACATGCATTTCTCTATTTATAATATTTGCACTTAATTTTCCATTATACAATTTCCATAAAGCTCACTGCACGTTTTAATTAATTAATCAAAGCAATCGCTTAAATATTAAACTTAACAAGTTTGTTGTTTTATTGGTGTCGATGTTAATGTTGATGTTGTGATGAAAATGATAAATAAACGATGCTGTAAGCGTTTTCTGAATAAATTAAGATTAATTTAAACTGAACACGCATCAATTCTTCTACTTTGGATTTACTTTAATTACAGTTGCCAGTTCACCTGAAAATCGGCTCACTAAAGACGATTCTGTAGTCACAACAAAGCCTGAGTACCTTCGGTCAAAGTCCGATAGTCCCACACAGCCATCAGCACAGTGTCCACTCAATGGACAAGTGTCGAGTAAGTTGTGTTTATTTGTTCTCTTCGTTTGTCTTGTTTTCTGTATTAGGAGTATTTCCTTTTCTTAAGAAAAATCTATTTGTTTTATTTATTTCTTCTTCGTTTGACTTTCTACTTTCTATTTTACTTTTTCCATGTTGATTATTTCTCAAAATATCACATAATTGCTTTATAAATCAATAAAATAAAAACTGCCAACATTTTTTAAAAACATTTGTATACCAAAAATGGTTTTCAAACATTCACCAATATGTAGACATTTATCATGTTATTAAAATCAATAAAGTCTGTGAAAATATGGCAATTTTTCGGAATGTTAATTAAAAGCCAACAATTTATGAACAATTTTTAATTAATATCTCGAAAAATGAATGAATTTTCATTGATTCAATATTTAAAAATAATTTTTATTGCACCTGAAAATAAATGTAATTACAGTACTGATTAATAAAATAATAAAGTCTCTAGTTTTATGACAAAAAATATAACACACATACATAATTGTTGTTGTTGATTCAATATTTAATCTGAAAAATCGACCCATTCATTTTTTATCGTTAAACAAATTTTAATTAATTTATTAAAATTCAATTTTCAAAATTTAATTAAAAATACGATCCAAATAGATTCTTATTGAAAAATATAAATCAAGTAAGTACTGTCGTGCCACGTTCATATTTGTGGAGCAGTACTTATTCATATATGATTTATTTGTTCTTCTTTGATGTTGGTCGCTAAGCACAAAGTTTCTCAATATTGCTCTACATAATATGTTATGTACTAGCATATTCCATTAAGACAAAACACACTCACAGAATGTGACTGCAAATCGTTCGCTTCTAATGTATTCAATGCAGATGGACATAACTCAGAGAGCTTTAAGCGACGCGACGTTTCGCAAAATCAGAATAATAAAGTTTCAACATATTCGGACTCGCTGTTGTTTAATCTTGCCAGATTAATGATGGACTTTTTTTTAAGCCTCTCTTTCTGCCACTCCGATAGAATTCATCCTCAAAGTGGATTTAATGCAAGATATAAAGAATCGGATATTTAGGAAAACGACGCGACGAGACGTGCACATGTGCCCTGGCTGTCAGATTACAAAGCTCGTTTCGTAGCGTGTGCAGTTTCATGTTGAATGAATATGCAATAATCCACACACGTCATTGCAGATTTATGTATATGTTTGAAAAAAAACTGATACTGATGGTGGTTACTCATATGTTCTTATGGCTTATTGCAAGCACATATTTGATTAAGGTTACTTTAAAACTCATTTTTATTTATCATTAAATAGCTCATCAGTTCACAGAGGTTATTTGCATGCAACATATAATTATAGGGAAACCCCACACTGATTGAAGGGTGATTAATACTTAACTTCACTGGAAAATTGCTTTCTATTTAATTTCCTTTTTTGTTCGGCAACAAAATCGTGTTAGGATTATAATTACACATATAGAAATTCTTGATCATAATGATATAATAAAGTGTGAGTTCGAGGGTGATATGTATCAGTAAACGCCCTTCATTCGAAGACGCAATTTGTTTAATGGAATTTTGACATCGCCATTGCAGCATGTTATTTTATCGGATATTATGATTATCGTGTTACATGTTTTCGGGGGTGATAATGCTGTTGTCCTTTGTGTTGTTCCATGAGCATCTTGGGTTATATTTACTTGTATATTTTTAACCTGACAAAGAATTTCGCAAATTTATTTATACAATTACATATAATTAGTGATGAAATATTAAAGCTTTTCAACAATGTTGATGTCCAATAATTACATAATTAATTTTTTCTCTGTTTATTTGTGAAACACTTGATTAACAGAAATTGTGCTGCATATGAAATATTATGTTGTTCATTTGTTTATTTGCATTTTAATTTATAAACCACAAACAATTTTTTTTTGCAGCTCGTAACATAATCCAAAAATACCCGCACAAAAACAACAATGCAATTTTAATAATTCTCGTTTTACATGCATTGTTTCTCATTTATTTCGAGTGAATCTCTCCCACTCAACAAACATTCATTTATTTTTATGAAACCTCACGAATGGTGCAGCATAAAGGAGCGGACCGTTCCAGCTAGGACTAATTGAAGTTATTTCTCGTATTACATTAAACTATCAGTATTTACTGCAAATTGGAAAGGAGTGTAGGACACTAGTTACAAATTAATCTCTATTTGAATTAAAATCGTCCACAAGCTGTGCTACTTTTGTTTTCTGTAAACATTTTATATACGGATGGTACAATTACCATGTATAGCAAGGGAAAAAATACAAATTTGTTTAAAAAATAAATAAGCTATTTGGTGGGAATATTCTTTAGACAGAAATTTAATATATCGTTTGGAGTTTGTAAGAGCCCGCACAATGACAATTAAGTTACGCAGCAACAGCAATATCATTCAGCGTCTTTAACCGAAGGAATACATTCCATGCCATTTCAATTGTGTCTGCGCCCTAATTTAACCACAATAACATATCTTCTCCTCTTGTAAGATATCATGAGCTTTTATCAACGTTGCTGACACGAACAAATAAATCTACAAACGCAGCAATCTCTTTACCATTAAAGATAAACAAGACGTGTCTCCCGAAATCGTCAGCATCACAGATGAATTGCTTACGCATTCTTATATGGTTATTGTACTAGTGAGTTGTCATTCATTTATTGCGTATGCCTAATTGAGCCAACGCAGAAAAAGATATTCAATTGGTTTAGGTGTTTTCAAGATAAGACGCCCCACAATTCGTAAAGGATTTCCTAAGCACACATCACAATATTGTATCACTAATAGGGGAGTTCTGGCAAACACGCTTAATTAACTGTGAAAACATCATTAATTTCGTTGGAGCATGCCTGTGCTTAGTTTTTGGTAAATTCTTACGTAAACCAGCAATCTGCATAAATCACTGCTTCCCGACTAATCTACTTTGGTGTGTGACAAATGTTAATGGTTTGCAATAAATGTCATGTAAAATATGCGTTTTCCTCAAACACGCACTTTTATTAAGACACTGGCGTGCGGCTCGACGCGGAGGCTCAGGTCATCCCCAAAGATGGCTGCAAGTTTGCGCTTCCTCTCATACCTGAGCTACAATCTTACCAACACATAATAAACATTGTTATCTTTATGCATTAAATCACTGTCTGTCTGCACTGTGGCGTCTTGGTGTTTAAAGAACACTAAATAAGGATTAACGAGAATGAAGATTGCAGATTCACTATATGTAGTATAGATAAAATCGAATGACTACATTGCATTTCGTCTATGTGAGCTTTTTCGTAATAAACAATGAGAGAGAAAGCTTTAAGCAGCAGTCTGGAAATGAAATAAATTTCAACGAATCCAATTCTCTAAAAACATTACAGGAATCGATAATTTAAACAACTTTAAAAACTCTGTATATCTTTTTCTATTTTTCCAACAAGAGTTTTTACTTATTACGCTTCAAAATTACAAAAATCCTCTTGCCTTTCTGCTTCTTAAAATAAAAAACAAAATTTCTTCTCTTTGTGTACCATATTTTTACCCAACGGGGTATTTAATAAAACGTCTGCGATGTTTCTAAGTTCACATGAATTGCTAATCACAAGCCAGGTCGATGGCAGCGTAAGTATTTAAAGAACCAAAGTGCGAGCAATGAGTTCGTTCATCATTCAAAAGAAGCAAAACATATTTTTATGTTGAATATTCATTACAATGAAATTAATCTTAAAAAAAAAAACATTTTAATAAACACAAATGAGAAAAGGCAACGATCGATTCTTCCCGTCTCTGGGTGTAGGTATCGACATTTCGCATATGTGCTCCTCTGCATAATAAACGTTTTGATAAGTAAATTCTTGAATTAAATTCTATACCACCCAAAATGGAATCTCCCTCCGGTGGTGCATGTTTATTTGCTAAGAAAGACGCGCTCGCTCGTCGCTTTCAATGGAAATTTCGTTGAATTAAATAAATTGGTTCTATATATTCCAAATTAAAGATTCCGCTCTTGTTACGACATGCAGCTGCTGGTCGTTTAGGGGAGTATAAATCATATGAGTATTCAAAGATTTAAAGCTCAATTTGACATAACTTTTTATCACTAAATTCATGTATGATCAATATTATTAATATTATATTTAATTAAAATGTTTTGATGGCTTGCTTTGACAGAAAATTCTAATTTCAATTATTATTAACCAATTTCCACAATTTCAATTAAATACCGTGGACAAACATAAACAATGCTGCACTCCTTTGAACTCGCTATTACATTTATTGTTAACGAAAAAGTCCCGAAAACTATATAGCATCCTGAAATATGTTAGCCACGTTGTGCTTCCTTGTACTGCAACGAGCGATACAAAAGTGCTTGCATTCACTATTGCGAAATTGCCCCTCTATGTTGCAGGTGATGCATTAACTATGGGCTGATCCTTGTAAAATTTATGTATTTTCAAAAGCACACCAACTCACGCCAAGAAAAACTACAATCGTAGTGTAATGTCTACAATCTACATAACTCTGCACCAAGTTTGCCTTTAAGAGTCATTGGTTGATTCTGCCCACTGCAGCAAGCAGTTGAAAATTGGAATTGTTCCAAAGTTAGTCGTGCTTGCAATGGCTTTAGAGAAAAGATGAATTGTAAGGAATTATCGCATTTAACAAACCATATTAAGTCATTTAATCGTTTTAGTAAGAATAAAACGGTTATCATTTTTTTCTGTTACTACATATTATATAGTAATTTGAATTATCGAATTGATTTAAAACCAATTTTAAGAAGCAATGTTTTCCAGACAATTTTGATTTCAGATAATATATAATTTCAATATATAAATAATAATTAATACAAATATATCATTAAGTTTCAATTGAAAGCTTCATCCGTTACTAATATTCAATATTTGAACTTTAACTATTTTTTTCGTAATGATTCTTGATTTCCATTCTTAATCTTTACCAAGCCACTGAATTGTAAATTAAGAGGCTGTTAGGCTCTTATTTTTTATGGCAGCAAAATTCTTCTTCTTCTTTATTCATTCTTATAAATCGATTTTTTAAAGTTTATAATCATCCTTTTTAATCACGAAAACGACGAAAGTCTTAACGTCCATGGCTGATTTTTACATAGTTAATAAATTACTTTCCATAAGATGAGGAAGAATAATATGATACAATTTGGGGACGATAAGGAAAGGTTTTTTTACGATATTGTTCGATGAAGAATTGTGAGTTTGAATGGATTTAAAATTTGTCCCTTTTTTGATGAATGGATTATTTATAAGTTATGTATGTTTTATATGTACATAGAATCCGCAGTTTATTGATTTTTTTTTTTTGTATTGACGGCCGTTTTATTATGGGTACAAAATCATAAATTTAATTGTCATGTGGGGCTTTCCCAACGATTTCGATTTGTCGTAGTACTGTTTTTTGCCATATTTAAAAAATATGTTTACAAAATTAAGTTTAAAACATTATTGCTTTTATGTATAAAAGTTTGTTGAATAAAAAATATACTTTTTTTTTTTTTATTTGAAATTTTACTTAAATTAAAAACTTTGGTACGCATATAAAACTCAATTGTTCACTTGCTTGCTTGAAATTCTTTTCTTCTTTGACTGAACTTTCACATTTTAATTATATTATTGCTGTTTTTTTTTTTAATTTGTATATATGTTTCGATCTCTGTATGTACGTTTTCTCTTTGCAGCTTTAACTTTTTCTATATATGTTTTTTATTGAAGTTTATTATTAAAGTATGAAAAATATTTGATTTAAACGTTGGGTAATTCCGAACTTGTGTCTAGAATATAAATATGAATGGCTTGTTTGTGTTATGAATTCATAATACAAGACTTCGGTCTGAATAATCAATGTTGACTAAGAGGCTTAAAAATTGAACAAAATATTATCAATTACTTCTTGAATTTTACTGCCGAAATACAATATTCATATTTCGCCTCAATATTAATGAAACCCCTTTTTTTCAATTTCAATAAAAATTTATACAATCAGTTTTATTAGTATTGCAATATAAAAAAATTGCATTAAAATTATACGAAATGAATTCAAAGTAAAATTTGCTTTGCAATTAGCTTCCGCAATGTTTGGCGTGTTCAATTAAAATGAAGTACATCGGTATTGGCCAATATGTAACCAATTTATTTATTTTTCATCCCTCTGGTTTGTTACAGAACAAGGCTCGCTAACAATAGTTCGTCGGTCGAATAGCAAAAAGGGCAATTTAGCGCAACAGCAGAGCGAACTGACGCCGGATCAGGGTGGCAATCAATTGGAATTGGACGCAAGTGCATCGGCAATCGAACGATATCACTATCCAATTGATTTAGAAAATATGGAAGCGTCATCAATGCAGTCGATCACAAGCGAGGAACTAGACAAAGTTGATTTGGCCACGGAAAATCTACCTGCCGTCGATACGCCGGATGCTTGCGACAAAGCAGCAACGAGGTAAGAAGAATTATGTATTATTGATATTATTTGTCCACCCGTTTTTTTATACCTCAAAAAGGTTAACAATTAATTTGTGTTTTCTCTTTAGACTTCGATGTCTCCTGCGGCTGCTCAATCGCGGAGAAATATCAGCGGAAATATTGCAGAAAAATCTGCATTATGCAGCTCGAGTTCTCGAAGCAGTATTTATCGACGAAACAAAGTAAGTAACAAAGTTCGTCATATGAAGATTTAAAAATTGCCATCTCATTTTAACCATTTCCCTTAGCATATAACAACAATATTGTTAAATTGTTGTATTCTTAACCGCAAGAAAAAAAACGCTAATTTCCCGATTTGAATACTCAAAGTCTTAACCTTACCCCAATACTAAAAGGAAAATCATTTGTACCGAGAAACGGGATGGAATAAAAATTCCATGTAAAAAAGATGACGTGTTAGATCAAACAAATTCGGTTTCAGTTCAAGTAAAAATCAATTTATGCAAAAGTAAGAGGCTCATCCGTCCTCGTCAAAATCAACAGTATACTCGTACACTACACGTGTCATTTCACCGTTTATACACTTGAATTTAAGGTTTCCAAAAGTCAAGAGCAAAAGGAAAAATGTTCGCAAATTGCATGATAGGTTTTTATAACCGATTTTTTGATCGTTTTTGATCTTTCGCCTTGTTTCTAACCCTTTGATACAAATGTAAATATTCCTTATGAAGCAAAGCGTGTTGTAGACATAAATGTGATAACAAAAACACTGAAGGAACGTACATACCTACATATTAATACATATATGTACACAGTCGAATACGAATTGCCAAAACTTTGCTCTCTATACATATTTTCGGTTCCATCGTGGTTCAATGTTTGTCGGGAATAAAGCGAGAATGTTAACGAAAAGGTCTGACAATTTGCCAATGTTGGTTTGTGGGAGTGATCTTTATTGATTTTACTTCAATAAATAACAGGAATTTTCTGCGTTATATGTAACGAAGCAACGCGACACTTTAAGATACATCGCGACATACATAGTAAATACAAAAAATAAGATGAGTCGCAGAAAATAAAGCTTCGATAACAAAATGACGGATTAGTTACTTAATTTTAGTCATTGAATACATAATTCATTATAGACCGCCCATTTTGATTTGAATGTGAAACTGAATGAATGAAATTTTTATTTAATACATGACGATGTTTAATATTATTGAATAATCAGGATTTTTTTTGAACAAAATTATGCAACACGAATTGTAGAGAACAAAACAAATCTTTCTTTAAAAGCTCTTCAGTTGAACGCTTTTTCATGGTTTACAATTGCATTTATCACTTCGTAAGTAACAGTAAAGCGTTGCATTAACTTTTGAAGTTTTCATCCAGCTGGCATTGCAATGCATTCGCAATAAAAAAAATTTTCTTTGACACATTTCCGTTCCATCCCAGTGAAAACGAAAAGTTACATGAAAGGCAAACATGCGAGAAATAAGTGCAAAACTTTTTGCCTCAGATAAATTATGATACTGCAGTACAAACATTGTTTTTATGCAGACATTCTATACTTAATCAGCTTTTAAATTTTTATGTAAATTACACCAAGTTAAATTGTTTGTTTAATTCTTTCTTTTTTTTGGAATTAACTTAAATACCGTGAAACTTTTAGTTATTGATCATTTAAAGGGGTTGAACAATATTAATTGTCAATATGTATTGACAGTATATTAATATCGATAAAAATGTATAAAGAGTAAATGCAAAATTTTTTTGTTAAAGTTTCTTTGTTTGTTAAATATTTTATTTGATATTCGTCTTGTATTAAATATTTTTATTTTTACTTTACGTGAAGTCAGCTGTGTGAATGGTAATAATAAAATACAAATGTATTGTCAACATCA